>OX465580.1:137594289-137676187 GCA_950022655.1 Alentia gelatinosa | reverse complement strand
TTAAAATTTACGGTCAGAAATATATTACGGTCACCCGTATTTCCCTGGCACCCCAGTTGCCAGGGAAATTACGTAAAATTCATGGGAAATTTTTTACAGTGTACTGAGTATTACTATGTATCCTACTCCTAATAAAAATAAACGCCATTGATTTAATGTAGGCAAATGTTATATGGCGTTCCATGACATAAAGTAAAATTTATGTACCAATCAGCAATCAGGAATTATTCACCTGTGTAAATAGTTCCGGCTGTTGAGCAGAAATTCTGACAGCTGTAAAACATTGACGGAATTGAGTCAGACTTTCCTAATATCATGAATTGGTAAAGTGCAGCTCTATGTGTAGAGTCTGAGACACTTCTAGCAGCTGCTGAGTATGATCTTAGCCTACTATAAACGTCCATAGGCTCAGCATTAAGAACTCGTTCTCAACACGCTTGCGAGTACGGTAACTCATACTCAATGGGTGATAAACAGATAGATATTTCTAGACTAAGATAAAGTCAGAAACATATTCGTGCTTGGTCTAGATCTGAGCAACGAGTCCCCATTCACCATCTCGTTTGGAATGCTTCAGAATATTGGTCGGAAATGCTCGTCTCGTTCTTCGAACTCGGTGAACATTTCCGACCAAAGTAAACAGATTTCATTCAAGCACACTAACCATGTCTCCATTTACTACTATTACAAATAACTAATGATTCATAAAATAGTACTAAGCACTATTAAGTGACTATTATTACTGACTATCACAGCAACTACTAAGTGCCACTAATTAATTATTACTACTGACTTATAATCCAAAAATGATGTAGAGGATACCCACCAACTCCCAATAAAGAAGAAGTCAAAAAGACTTAACAGTTTGACACCCCCACGTCGAGCTTTTGTATTGATAATCCTTGCTGACGTTTCGGACGGTCAAGTCCTTCTTTAGGGCTACAATACAATCAAGTGACTTATAACTACTACTAAATACTATTTATCGTAGTATATTTGTGCATAAGTATATGATAATAATCATTACTGATTATCATAACAGCTACTAACTGGTACTAACTACTAATACAAACCATTAGTTGTAGACTCATAATAACTGGTACTTCATACTAACCTGTACTAACTACTACTAAGTATTACTGCAAAGCACTGCTTGCAACTTATACAACAAATACTAACTTTTAATTACTATTCCTAAATTTCCATTTAAAAAAATGCCAGAATGTAAGATTCCTTTTCCTTGTGTAGATAAGGCCCGGCGTCCACCTACTACGATATGGCTCCGATATGCCCAACGATGGTTGGTTAGCATGTCTAGACATAGTTCTACGATTTCCCCCTTCCCGATATGTCTCCGATATTCGCTTTTTGTATCGGTGCCATATCGGTAGGTCTAAATTTCTATCGTAGTAGGTGGACGCCGGGCCTAAAAATAATATCTATCGAGCCTCATTCATACTTATAAAACAATAATTTGAGCTCCCCTCCCCCTAAAGACCCTCAGCCCATGCTCATGTGTTTTCCATGTTTTCCCAGTCTCTCTGAGGAAGTTAATTCCGCATGAAAAATATTTCACCTGTTTTTTCTGACCCTAACCTAACATCCCAGGATTATTATATGCATATGGAAATCGCTGTGATCTCTGAATTCTATGCGACCAATCTCATTTTCTCCATATTATCTACAGGAACTTTATAAAAAGATTCCCCCACATTTTAGACGTGGATTCACTTTGCTAATGGAGCAGGTGCCTCGGTGCCAGACACAGCGACCCACTGACCAAACTGGAGACATTCCGGCCCCCTGCCTGTTCGGCCCGGACATCTGGGCCCGATGGACATCTGGGCCCAGTGTGAGGTAAGCACTTAAAGGCATATCAGACAATTTGGCTTGAAAAATAAAACCCATGTGAATATCCTGAAATTTGAATATGATGATCTCTAATTGTTATAGAACATATATCTAACTTTAAAATTTGGGGTGATCATTCTAGTTTTTAATTTTGAGATTAATATTATTGCAATTTTATAATAGAATACATAGAAATTTTAAGAAGTTGCTATACACACAGTAAAACTCCTGTCATTTCCCTCAAACATTCACAAAATATAGTACATGTATAGTACTACTTATTTAGGTTTTAAAAATCATAGGTCACCGTCTTTACTCTCGAAAGAATTGAAAAAACTCATATTTTTCAGTACATTTCCAATGTAAATCAAACAAATACAACAAAATAGCCTATTTTACCAATTAATATTAGAAAAACTGTACAAAAAGCAAAATTTACTAATTAGAATGAATCCCAAGAACCCAGTTTTGACATTTGGAATCACCAGGTGGCGCCTGTGTGACTGGTAGGATATGCCTTTAAGGGTAGGTGTGGGTGTGTAATGCGGCGTTTCCACCTGCCTATCATCACCTCCTGTAAAGTTCTCAGAAGGAGATAACTCTGTGGTCAAACGAAATGGAGAAGTTATTTTCATCGACTGGGTTTCTGTATAGAGGAAACTCATGAAAGTTTAGGGTCTGAGCTCGTATCCCATCGAGTTTGAATTACTATGTGATTCAAATGAGATGAGATCGAGCTCTGACCCTAAACTTGAATGGGTTTCTGAATTTATCTCACCCTTAATATTGACTAATGGGCTAATATTTGTGACATTATCCCCCATTGGATATTTTTCCTAAATATCTAATGGGTGTTAGAAACGAGTTTCCAATGTTAAGTCTAAGGAGAAAAAATATCTGGGGTGAGATAAATTTTATTACCCACCCAATACGGAGTCTCCATACTATAAACCTATTGAGACTCCAGATCGCTACTGAGTAGAATACGGACCTCCGGAATCTCCTAGGAGAATACGGCTTTTTAGGCCACCTGACAGGCATTATAGGAACTAATTTATATAAACAATGCACGGCGCTTGGGGCCGAATTTCTAATTTTTTAGAAGATTTTTTCCTGATAATTACTCGAAAGGTGAGTAATAAATACAATATTACCATGATTTCGATCTGTGGGGCCTACATTTTCCTTGTAGTAGCACTATCGGAGTGTGTCGGAGTGTGTCGTAGTACTCATAGGAACACAAAACCCACTTCCACGATAAAACCGTCCCTTTCAACAAAAATGTTAATTTTTCATCGGAACGCTTGTCGTAAGGCTATCGTAGTGTGTTGGAGGCTCAAATCGTGATAATGGGATACCCCCTTAAAACTTCAAGTCGGTGAGGCGTCTACACCCAACGATAATACCTGACAACTGAATATATACATTTCATCCGCACCGATCGAAGTATTTCTTTGAATCTGCATTCTATCAATGATCTCAAAATTCGGTCGGTATATAGTGCCTTTTAGACACCATTATGCAGTCGTGGGCAACCACCGATCAACTATTAGCACCCTCACCGATAATGTGTCACCGACGTGGAGTCAGTGGCCACCACCGACAGACATAAGGCCCATTTCCATTGGCCGACGAAGATTGCTTAGACTTTTTGAGTTACACAGAAGGTCTGTCGGTAGTGCCACTGCATGGCTGTGCTCAATATAGAAGGGTAGTAGATTTCACCTAGTGACCTAGCTTACACTCAGTGGTGGGTGATGCCACATTGCATAATCTAAACAGAAAAAGTTGTGGGTCATTTCGCGACCTTGGTTGTTTCCATTGACCGATATTGGGTCCACAGTGCCAAAAGTCTGTCGGTGGTTCCTGACTGTAGATCGGTGACGGGTAATCGGCCAATGGAAATGGGCCTTTTCTGGGTAACATAAAAATCTCTGCCGTTTTCGTCAGCCAATGAAAAATGGCTTTATGTAGGAACAGAGTGGAGGACTTATATAGAACTACATCGAGAATCGTATAAATACACAATACTCCACGAGTTTGGCTGGGCCGCAATCGTCATCGAGGCGAAGCCGAGTGACGATTATGGCCCAGCCAAACGAGTGGAATATTGTCTATTTATATGATTCTAGTGCAGTTCTCGATTTATCTCACCCCTTTTTATGACATTAAATATCATCACAACTTCAGAATAATCAGAATATACTTAGCAAATCCACTACGCCATACCAGGGTGATCGTTGAGTTTTTTTTCTTCTAATGTTATTCCTATGGCTAAACTTGTACCAGGGGTTAGATAAAGAGTTGGCGGCCAGTCTACAGGCAGGTGATCTACAGGTGGGTTAACCGCTCCGGCAGGTGTCGCCACCACCTGTGTCCGGGAACTCTGCCAGGGAGATCATTGAAAACTTCTCACCCCTCTCTTAGCAGTGAGATCTCCATCTGCCGCTCAGACCACATCGAGAGGTAAACCTAGACTTGCTCAAGTCTTTGATTATGAACATTCAGTAAATGATGAATCACAATAAGAATAAAGTTCATTATATTATGTATCCTTCTCTGACTGGCCCATGAATCAAAGACTTGTCCACTATGAACAGAATCTCCTGTTTATGGCCCCAAGCCACTCCCTGTAACCATATACTTCCTCCTACCCCTCCCCCTACTCTCCTCCAGTTCTCTGGCCGCCTGCATTATCATAGCAATAAATTTCGCCTACTCCTGACTGTGGCCTGATGACGATCAAAGTGAGAGGATATCAATCTCCCATCAGATATCCTGATCAGTGGCCAGGATATCCGTATGGAGAGTGTTAGAAATACTGGCGCTATACAGTGCCAAAAATCTAACACCATTACCGATTGTACCAGTCCCTGTATCCCAGCGAGGAGGGTAGCCGTAGGATGCATGGACTGGAGCCATTAGCCCTGTATCCCAGCGAGGAGGGTAGCCACAGGATGCAGGGACTGGAGCCAGTATCCCTGTATCCCAGCGAGGAGGGTAGTCATAGGATGCAGGGACTGGAGCCACTATCCCTGTATCCCAGCGAGGAGGGTAGCCATGGGATGCAGGGACTGGAGCCAGTATCCCTGTATCCCAGCGAGGAGGGTAGCCATAGGATGCAGGGACTGGAGCCACTATCCCTGTATCCCAGCGAGGAGGGTAGCCATGGGATGCAGGGACTGGAGCCAGTATCCCTGTATCCCAGCGAGGAAGGTAGCCATAGGATGCAGGGACTGGAGCCAGTATCCCTGTATCCCAGCGAGGAGGGTAGCCATAGGATGCAGGGACTGGAGCCAGTCTAAGGTAAACCATGTGTGCTGGGCACTACGCAGATTTCTCAATAGGTGGCACTTTTTTCTCACCGTCTAAAGGCAGGTGAGAACAATGTGAAAAATGTGTGCTGGCACCACCAAGTCTTCTCCAGAGGTGGCAATTTTTTTCTCACGGCTTAAAGGCAGGTGAGACTTCATCTCACCCGTGACCCCGGCCTTTTAACACTCGTTCTATGACCTCGTGTTAAACGTCCTGGGTCACGGATTAGGTAAAGTGATAATTTGTCAACAGGAATACAGTTTTCTCATATTATTAGTTTTTAAACAAGGGAAAAATAATGTTAAACTCTGAAGATGAATAAGTGGATTTACAATGAAACATGAAAAGCTGCCCTCTGTAAATGTATAGATTTCTAGTGAAGTCACAAAGCTGAGGTTCTGGGAGGTGTTTTTAAAACAAAGAACGATACTGGCTGAACGATTACGATTAAGACTAACCTCAGGCGATCGGAATGTCAGTTTGTATTTCAAAAGTAGCCCTCAGAACTCCGGGATATCTTTTGCAGTTTGTATTATTTACTTTTTTCCTTTATTAAAGGAAGGTGTTTTCGAACCCATCAAACAACGGACCTTAAAAAAGATAAACCTGCGACCTTTTAAAAACTCAAATAACGATAGTTTCACTGCTCGTCTTGTCATACCCTCCTCCATAAAGACGGGTTATTTTAGGTAATGAGAATGCAACAAGGACCACGATAAGATCAATTATTCCATCGTTGGTATATGTATATAATAGAATGTTCATCATTGATGAATGAGCGTGCAATTATAACTGAATAACAATTGAAAGGTTTGGGTTACATTCAGTCAATGGCTAGTTTTCTGTATTCTTCTTGCACCCAGTCAATTTGCCATTTCTTCAACTGCCTGAGTCGAGGATCCAAACATATCAAGCGCCAGCAGGTCAGTGAGGTATTTCGGTCTTGAGTGATTGGTCATGGTCAGCTGGGCATGCCTCTAAGACACTGAGACACTAGCTCCCTGCTCCTTTCCTGATATCACTGTGAATAGCACACAGTGAAGGGATAGGTTTTTGGCGGCATGCTGGAATTGTATGTCCGCTATGGCTGAAATTGATAGCAATTAAGAGTTTACCAAGTTGAAAATGTTATACCTGGCCAGAAGGAAGACAGGCCATGTAGCCAATACGGCATATAGCCTATATATATATATATATATATATATATATATATATATATATATATATATAAGGAGGTGAAAAAGTAGGTGATCTTCATTAATGGAGATGCCAAAGAAGTGAGTGATAATCGGGAAATGTCACTTATCTTGCTTTGCTCATATATGTAAATAAAGTATTCCATGTGAAAAACATCATGTCCTTGATTTTAGCATTATATCTTCCTGCTCTGTGATCGGTGTAGAGAGTCAAAGGAACCTTGGTAAAACATTGAAAGGCAGCTGAATTTCGTAAGAACAAAGAGCCAGAATACAGGTTTTGTCCCCCAACCACCTAGTGACTGCTTCGTGAACTAACAATGGCTCTGTCCCCTTATAACGAAACCAGTATAAATAAAAGAAAATGTGACCACTCTAACCTTTAGGCAATGTATATTGAACGTACAACCTCTCAGGTGTAGGCGGCAGACTTCTCCCACCTGTAGGTACCTGAGAGTGACCGCGCACACCCTCAGACGGGACCGGGTCTGCACTCACTGACCCTACACTCACTCCAACTCCAATAACCCCGAAATACCCGCTAAAAAACACGGGACTCACGTCATGGCCGCCCGGCTGGAGCGGGTCAGTCTGGTCCGACGGTAAACTCACGCCCTGAGACCACACACGGAGACCAGGGAGAAGTGTTTCTGAAACTAAGAACGATGAAATAATGTAGAGGAAACCCATGAAAGTTAAGGGTCAGAGCTTGTATCCCATCGAGTTTGAATCGCGTAGTAATTCACAAAGCGAAGCTGCGTGAATTATGTAGCGATTCAAACGAGATGGGATTGAGCTCTGACCCTACACTTGAATGGGTTTCTGAATTTATCTCACCCTTTACATTGACTAATGGGCTAACATTTGTGACTTAATACCCCATTGGATATTTTTCCTAAATATCTCATGGGCGTTAGATACGAGTTCCCAATGTTAAGTCTATGGAGAAAAAATATCTGGGGTGAGATAAATGATCTTATCTTACCCCTAATAAAAAAAACCATAGGCTTAACATGGGATTTGTTTATGTCACGGGTGTGACATAAAGTGTCGTTTATGCCACTATTTTCTGATACTGAAAGAATATGGAAACGGGGTAGGATAAAATCTAGACGCCACTCGTTTCAGTTTGAGCTTATTTATGCCACTCATTTTGTTGGCTCCGTAATGTCACTCGTCTTCAACTCGTGAAATTATGGAGCCAACAAAATGCGTGGCATAAATAAACTCAGACTCAAACTCGTGACGTCTCTTGATATTATCGTGGTCGTTGTTACATTCTCGTTACATAAAGTGATCCGTCTTTATGGAGGACGATCTTACAAGACGATCAGGAAAATATCTTAATTTTGAGTTTTTAAAGGGTCACAGGTTTTACCTTGATTAAGATAACAAAAGCTATCCATCAGGATTGGAAGAAATGTAAGCAATAAAAACTGCCAAAGATATCCTGGACTTCTGAGGATCTCATTTAGAAAACGCGCTCCCACTCCGATCGTGGTTACTTATACCTGAGGTTAGTCCAATTCGTAATCGTTCCACCAGTATCGTTCTTAGTTTTAAAAAACACCTCCCAGGGTGCCGTTGAATAAACTACGAACGACAAAAATTGTTCTTAGAATTGTTTTTTGGGCCATAGTGTTGTATAAAACAATGTCTTGTAATGCCCCAGTCACACTGGCGTAAAAAACGGCGTTTTCCCGTGTACGCACGTCTACGTTCTTCTACGCATTTTGAAATTTACAAATACGCGGTTATGCGCGGGAAAACGCGGAGATGCGTAAATGAAAGTCGGAATGCGCCGAAAAACGCCACAATGCGTACAGGAGCGTAGATAAGCGTTGATGAACGTTGATGAACGTTGAGAAGCGTACTAAAACGTTAAAGAAAAGCAAACAGATACGTTCCAAATCCGTAGCTAATACGTGGTCCCCACCAATTCAAATACGTAGAAGAAACGCCGAAATTTATGCCAGTGTGACTGGGGCATAAGCATTTGATGTTTTGACGCTAAGGCCACTAAAAAAAAAAAAAAATTGTTTCTCATCACCAAGCCATGAAAAATATGACGAGGGCGCTATTTTTTTTTTTTTTTTTGCTATATCAATGACGGCAGACATACAGTAAAACCCCGCATAAGCGGACACCCTCCGATCCCGGCCAAAGTGGCTGCTTACGTGGGGTGTCTGCTTACGCTGGGTTTCCAGATTTTTACTGGCTATACATTTAATGCATCCCTGACATCAGAAGCTTTAATTTGATACTAAATACACATACCTTTCATAATTTCTATCAAGGTTCATCTATTTAAAAAAAAAATCCCCAAAAAAATCTTCTAAAATCGTTTTTTTTTTCTGATGCGCGCGGTGATGAGAAAAAGTTTTTTTTTTTGAGTGGCCTAAGAGTAAACCTAATGCTCTTGAAGGTGTGGAATAAAAGTATATTTATTTAGAAAATATCCTCTGTTTGTCATACAACACTAAATGGGGAAATAATCATCCAGAAAGTCTTTATCGTTGGAGTTATCGTATCGTCCAGCACCAGCAACAGAAATGAACGAACTTTATTCAACAGCGCCCAGGGGCCCGTTTAGTAATCATAGGTTCACATATGATCTAGGACGGTTCAAGGATACGATCAACTCTAGGCTACAAAATATCATTATATAAGATTATCGTTCAACTCTCCTTTGACCTCCGACTTCTAGGCTAACATATGAAGACCCTTTTCTGTACCTCGTACAAGGGTTGCCGTTTAGTAATATTTAAGTCTGTTCACTAAGACAGTATTAGCTGCCCATAAGGTCGTCCTTGAGTGTTGAATAAAGTCCCTGGATTTCTATGGCGTGCGGAAAGGGTCTACATGTACATACCCAGATTATTAAACGGGCCCCATGCACCACACATTAATTCAGGCCGCCACCTCGAAACCGTCATTAGGCTCTGGTGACTGACCAGCGATTATCAAGCAGGATTCATATCGGTCATTTGTCTCTGGTGACTGACCAGCGATTATCAAGCAGGATTCATATCGGTCATTAGTCTCTGGTGACTGACCAGCGATTATCAAGCAGGATTCATATCGGTCATTAGTCTCTGGTGAACTGACCAGCGATTATCAAGCAGGATTCATATCGGTCATTTGTCTCTGGTGACTGACCAGCGATTATCAAGCAGGATTCATATCGGTCATTAGTCTCTGGTGACTGACCAGCGATTATCAAGCAGGATTCATATCGGTCATTAGTCTCTGGTGACTGACCAGCGATTATCAAGCAGGATTCATATCGGTCATTAGTCTCTGGTGACTGACCAGCGATTATCAAGCAGGATTCATATCGGTCATTTGTCTCTGGTGACTGACCAGCGATTATCAAGCAGGATTCATATCGGTCATCAGCCTCTGGCGGCTGACCAGCGATTATCAACAGAGAGTCATATCAGTCATCATCCTCTGGCAGTTGCCGCTGATCATCAACCAGGATTCATATCTGTTGTCAGCCTCTGGCGGCTGACCACCGTTCATCAATCAGGATTCATATCCGTCCATCAGACTCTAGCGGCTGACCAACAATTATCAAACAGGATTCATATCCGTCGTCAGCCTCTAGTAGCTCACCCTGATTATCAACCGGGATTCAGAGGGCTGTCCAGTGCATATTCCTTGGAACCAATCAGATCTTGTCAAACTGATGCTATAAATAGAACAACAAACCAGTTATCCCTTTCACCACACAGAGGCGCTGACCAATATTAGCCGTACTCTCTTTGACCATCACGACCTAACTAGCCGTACAAACCTGACTATTGTAAGCTGTACTGTGATTGGTTCCGACGATAATCTCACTCCGGTATTTTTCTCCATAGGCTTAACATTAAGAACTCGTACTCCACGGCTGTGAAGTTTGTGTACCCAATACTCAATGACTATATGGGTGATTTTTTTTATTTTTTTTTAAGAGCAGTTTATTTTCATTCACATTCATTGACTACAATCATAGATAGGCGTAATACTTAAGTAGGCTCAGTCCTTACAATGGATTACATCTTCATCTGTGGCTCATTGCTCTCATTATTTTTTTTTTTTTTTGGTATATGGAAGAGTGAAAAGTCTAACATTCTAGGAAACCTAACTAGCCTCTATCCTGGGGTCACCACCCTTAGCTTATTCTTCCTGGTGCACAAACTCATATGTATAAAGTTATGTTCCAATCTATAACCGATAGTTGTATCAATAAATCATGTTTTACGGGTTGAGATAAAATCAGAAACCTTCTCGATGAAAATAGCTTGGTCCGCAGTCCACCTAGTTTGACCGCAGAGTAATTTACTCAGCCTCGCTTCGTGAATTACTCTGCAGTCAAACTCGGTGGAGTATGGACCAAGCTATTTTCATGTCGTGGGTTTCCTTCTAAATACGCACTAGATAGTAGTGGAGGATTCATCAATGCACTCAATCAAACCAGCGACAAGACGTAGGTACAAGCGGACACGTGTCACGCATGCGCAGACGGCGCTTATCGTGACTGTAGTGCATGTCGGGATAGGTCACGTGTAAGTAAGTAGGCAGTAAGATAAGGGCCAATTTCCACTTGTAGATTCTTGCCCCAGAAACTAGTGCCTGGCATAGTCGCTAGGAAACGCCAGTCGCACAGCGGGTGGGAGGGCATACTCGGTGAATAGCGGCCTCAAGATTTCAAACATATTTGAAATTAATTCAGGTGGTGAAACCCATCCGCAGAATACCGGACAAGCTGATTTTGTTAAAATTTGTTTTATTTGGCGTAAATGTACATGAGGATAGGGGGCGGTAGTGTGGTTATGGTTGCAACGTGTCGTGTCTTTATTAGACTTCTTCAGGCAATAATGTCATCAAATTGTAAAAGACTATTTCTTTTTTGGGACGGACACACATCATGGGGGGCGAGACAAGAGTCGTCGACGATTTTACATTTTTGTGCTCCCACTTAGCGACATGGGAGATTGCTAGAAATTTGTACTAATACTCACCCGACTGAAGCCCCAAAATGACTTAAGGCCCGTTTCCATTGGCCGATTCCCCATCATCGATCTACAGTCAGGAACCACCGACGGACTTTTGGCACTGCTGACCCAAAATCGGTCAATGGAAACGACCCAGCTTATGAAATATCCCACGACTTTTTCTGCTTAGATAATGCAATGTGGCACCACTCACCACTGGGTGAAAGCTAGGTCACTGAGTGAAATCTACCATCCTTCTATACTGACGCACAGTCAGTGGCACCACCAACAGACTTTCTGGATAACTCAAAAGATCTACACCTTTTTGTCGGCAAATGAAAATGGGCCTATGGTCGGCAAATAACGGCCTGAAAATTTCAGACATGTTTGAAATTAAATCACAAGAAATTAGAGTCTTTTTGAGAAAAACTCGAGTCATTAACTCATGCACATATGATGGGGGCAAGAGTTGCCGATAAATTTGCATTTTTGTGCTCCCACTTATTAGTGACATGGGAGATTCCTAGAAACTTGGATTCAGGAATTTGACTGAAGCATCACAGATGTCCCCAAATCACTTCATGGGAGTCGGTCATTAAAGAGGCATGGTCCTGCAGCCTGTCAGGAGTGAGGATAGACTGGCTCCAGTCCCTTTATCTCACCCCAGATATTTTTTCTCCAAAGACTTAACATTGGAAACTCGTATCTAACACCTATTAGATATTTAGGAAATATATCCAATGGGGGATGATGTCACAAATGTAAGCCCACTAGTCAATATTAAGGGTGAGATAAATTCAGAAACCTATTCAATTTTAGGGTCAGAGCTCGATCCCATCTCATTTGAATCACATAGCAATTCACGCGGCTTCGCCTTGTGAATTATTACGTGATTCAAACTCAATGGGATACGAGCTCAGACCCTAAACTTTCATGGGTTTCCTCTATAGTATCCTATGGCTACCCTCCTCGTTGGGATACAGGGATACTGACTCCAGTCCCTGCATCCTATGACTACCCTCCTCGCTGGGATACAGGGATACTGGCTCCAGTCCCTGCATCCTATGGCTACCCTCCTCGCTGGGATACAGGGATACTGGCTGCAGTCCCTGCATCCTATGGCTACCCTCCTCGCTGGGATACTGACTCCAGTCCCTACATCCTATGGCTACCCTCCTCGCTGGGATACAGGGATACTGACTCCAGTCCCTGCATACTATGGCTACCCTCCTCGCTGGGATATAGGGACTGGTAAAATCGGTTATGGTGTAAAGACTATAAGACACCGAAATTTGTTCCAGATTCATTATACCTATAAGACACCGACATGTAGACTCTTCCCGATTACACCTCCCCCTTTTATAACCTCGTAAAACGACCCCGATTGAGATCAAAGAGAACAGGCGGGAGCGGACCCGGCTGGGCCCCGGGCCGGGTGATAAGTATATATAGGAATAATGCAAAGTTTAATTACTTCTGTTCTATTCAAGATATCACAAAAAGGATTTCAGATCTATAATCGCCTCTGTCTCCCCTACAAATCGGTATAAAATACTCGGGTATAGAATGAGGGGATTCATAGCATCACTATATAAGCGGCCTACTCAGAATCGGGAACAGTCGGTGAAAGTGCGTAATCTTAAGGTCGGGAAGAGTCGGTCATATCTGACATGGTGGTAATGCCCGACGCGTCGGGAAAAGCAATAAAATCGGGTCGGTGAAGTGCATACATCGACCCGATTGATGCAGATTGTCACAGACCCGACGGATCCGTCGGGCAAAGGTAGAATCCGCCACAGCGGTCGGGTCGGTGTCTTATAGGCTTTAGATTTCTGGCGCTTTTAGCTCTAGTATTTCCAACACTCTCCATACAGATATCCTGGCTACTGATGAGGATATCTGCTAGGAGATTGATACCTTCTGTCTTTGATCTCAATTGGGTCACAGTCAGGAGCAGCCGAAATCTATTGTTATGGCAACACAGGCGGCAAGGGAACTGGAGGAGGGGAGGGGGTGGGGGCAGGAGGAGATATAGGGTTACAGGGAGCGGCTTGTGGCCATAAACAGGAGTTTCAGGTCATAGTGGACAAGTCTTTGATTCATGGGCCAGTCAGAGAAGAATACATACTTTAATGAACTTTATTCTGATTGTGTTTAATCATTTAAAGAATGTTCATATTCAAAGACTTGAGCAAGTCTATAATGAGGCCTGTAGCCCGCCCGACCCGCCGTTTAGATTAACTCGTGTTTACTCAGTACCGGACTTATCTAGAGGGGAAGCCATGTCCGCCACTCAGTGGTCGGCAAGATAAGACGACATTATCTCAGTATTTATTATTGTTATCTTTAACCAGAAGAAATCATTAAAATATCATAAAAGATACCTGTGATGAACCTTCCTGAATTCTACTGTGTTTGTAAGTCACTAGGAAGTTTAATATAGTACTATATCTGTCTATCTATGTATTTATCTATCTATATTTATCTAAACATATATTCATGTATACATAAATACATCACTGTCTATAGGGGGGTAGTAGACAAAATTCAGGTTTACTGGGAAAATCCTTCAGAGTGTGAATCTAGCATTAAATGAGCGTTTTATTGCCGAGTGACCTGAATCAGGGGCCCGTTTAATAATCTAGGATCGGTCATGAAGACCCTTTTCTGAACCTCATACAGGGGTTACTGTCTAATGACAGTTAAGTCTGTTGGCTAAGACAGTATTAGCCGTCCATAAGGTCGTCTATAAATGTTAAATTAAGTTGACCCTCATCCTCTCTGGGTGTCTACGGCATACAGAAAAGGATCTACATGTCGGATCCCATTATTAAACAGGCCCCAGGGTGGACCCCTCTCATAAGATCTCACACTCTCTAAGTCGTATTCTGTACTCTCACTACGCTCTATGGAGAATGATTCTTAACGAACTAGGCTTAAAGCCTTGAGAATCCACTGCCCTGCCTCCCGTGCTAAGGACGTACATCAATGCAACCAAAGATTCCTTTAATCTCAATGATGCCGCCTAACGGGAATTCCAGTGGATTCTCAAGGCTCTAAGCCTAGTTCATTAAGAATTGTTCGCAGTGTGAGATATAGAGATAGAGAGTGTGAGTGTGAGAGCGTACAGATTTTATATCGTATTTGTTTACTTGAGGTCGCTGTGGGGCGAGTTGATTGCAATAGAGGAAACTTTATCCATCGAGTTTATATCGTGAAGTAATTCCCAAGGCTAAGACGCGTGAATTACGAGATGGGATCCAGCTCTGACCCTAAACTTGAATAGGTTTCTGAATTAATTCACCCTCCACATTGACTTATGGTATCTCCTTTGTGACATAATCCCCCTTTGAGTATCTTTTCTGAATACTCAATGAGCGTTGGATGCTTCCCAATGTTAAGTCTGTGAAGAAAGAATGGGCTAACCTTTGTCACATAATTCCCCATTGGATATTTCTCCTAAGTATCTCATGGGCGTTGGATACGAGTTCCCTTGTTAAGTCTATGGAGAGAAAATGCCAGGTGTTTCGGGGCGAGTACAGGTGTACTCTGTGGCCACACGCCACAGCAGGGTGAGCTGCTATCATGACGATATGCCCACCTGTGTGTCCTCACCTGCCGCCTGACCCCAGCGTCCAGCTCATACCCGCTCCAACCACACTCACATCTCATACCCGCTACCCCCCCCCCCCCCACTCATACCTCATACCAGCCCCCCCCCACCAACACACACACCTCATACCAGCCCCCCCACACACACACACCTCATACCAGCCCCCCCCCCCTCAACACACACCTCATACCAGCCCCCCCTCAACACACACCTCATACCAGCCCCCCCCCCTCAACACACACCTCATACCAGCCCCCCCCCCTCAACACACACCTCATACCAGCCCCCCCCCCTCAACACACACCTCATACCAGCCCCCCCCCCTCAACACACACCTCATACCAGCCCCCCCCCCCCCCCTCAACACACACCTCATACCAGCCCCCCCCCCCCCCCTCAACACACACCTCATACCAGCCCCCCCCCCCCCTCAACACACACCTCATACCAGCCCCCCCCCCTCAACACACACCTCATACCAGCCCCATACCCGCTACCAGAACCCACACCTCATACCAGCCCCATACCCGCTACCAGAACCCACACCTCATACCAGCCACATACCCGCTACCAGAACCCACACCTCATACCAGCCACATACCCGCTACCAGAACCCACACTTCAAACCAGCCACATACCCGCTACCAGAACCCACACCTCATACCAGCCCCTATACCCGCTACCAGAACCCACACTTCATACCAGCCCCTATACCCGCTACCAGAACCCACACTTCATACCAGCCCCTATACCTGCTACCAGAACCCACACTTCATACCAGCCACATACCCGCTACCAGAACCCACACCTCATACCAGCCCCTATACCCGCTACCAGAACCCACACTTCATACCAGCCACAAACCCGCTACCAGAACCCACACCTCATACCAGCCACATACCCGCTACCAGAACCCACACCTCATACCAGCCCCCCCCCCCCTCAACACACACCTCATACCAGCCCCTATACCCGCTACCAGAACCCACACTTCATACCAGCCACATACCCGCTACCAGAACCCAAACCCTAATACCAGCCCCTATACCCGCTACCAGAACCCACACTTCATACCAGCCACATACCCGCTACCAGAACCCACACTTCATACCAGCCCCTATACCCGCTACCAGAACCCACACCTCATACCAGCCCCATACCCGCTACCAGAACCCACACTTCATACCAGCCACATACCCGCTACCAGAACCCACACCTCATACCAGCCACATACCCGCTACCAGAACCCACACCTCATACCAGCCCCATACCCGCTACCAGAACCCACACTTCATACCAGCCGCCATACCCCCTACCAGAACCCACACCTCATACCAGCCCCATACCCGCTACCAGAACCCACACTTCATACCAGCCACATACCCGCTACCAGAACCCACACTTCATACCAGCCCCTATACCCGCTACCAGAACCCACACCTCATACCAGCCCCATACCCGCTACCAGAACCCACACTTCATACCAGCCACATACCCGCTACCAGAACCCACACCTCATACCAGCCCCTATACCCGCTACCAGAACCCACAACTCATACCAGCCACATACCCGCTACCAGAACCCACACTTCATACCAGCCGCATACCCGCTACCAGAACCCACACCTCATACCAGCCACATACCCGCTACCAGAACCCACACTTCATACCAGCCACATACCCGCTACCAGAACCCACACCTCATACCAGCCGCATACCCGCTACCAGAACCCACACCTCATACCAGCCGCCATACCCGCTACCAGAACCCACACTTCATACCAGCCACATACCCGCTACCAGAACCCACACCTCATACCAGCCCCTATACCCGCTACCAGAACCCACACCTCATACCAGCCCCATACCCGCTACCAGAACCCACACTTCATACCAGCCACATACCCGCTACCAGAACCCACACTTCATACCAGCCCCTATACCCGCTACCAGAACCCACACCTCATACCAGCCACATACCCGCTACCAGAACCCACACCTCATACCAGCCACATACCCGCTACCAGAACCCACACCTCATACCAGCCCCATACCCGCTACCAGAACCCACACCTCATACCAGCCACATACCCGCTACCAGAACCCACACCTCATACCAGCCCCATACCCGCTACCAGAACCCACACCTCATACCAGCCCCTATACCCGCTACCAGAACCCACACCTCATACCAGCCACATACCCGCTACCAGAACCCACACCTCATACCAGCCACATACCCGCTACCAGAACCCACACCTCATACCAGCCACATACCCGCTACCAGAACCCACACCTCATACCAGCCGCCATACCCGCTACCAGAACCCACACCTCATACCAGCCCCATACCCGCTACCAGAACCCACACCTCATACCAGCCACATACCCGCTACCAGAACCCACACCTCATACCAGCCCCATACCCGCTACCAGAACCCACACCTCATACCAGCCACATACCCGCTACCAGAACCCACACCTCATACCAGCCCCATACCCGCTACCAGAACCCACACCTCATACCAGCCACATACCCGCTACCAGAACCCACACCTCATACCAGCCCCATACCCGCTACCAGAACCCACACCTCATACCAGCCGCCATACCCGCTACCAGAACCCACACCTCATACCAGCCACATACCCGCTACCAGAACCCACACCTCATACCAGCCCCATACCCGCTACCAGAACCCACACCTCATACCAGCCACATACCCGCTACCAGAACCCACACCTCATACCAGCCCCATACCCGCTACCAGAACCCACACCTCATACCAGCCACATACCCGCTACCAGAACCCACACCTCATACCAGCCCCATACCCGCTACCAGAACCCACACCTCATACCAGCCGCCATACCCGCTACCAGAACCCACACCTCATACCAGCCACATACCCGCTACCAGAACCCACACCTCATACCAGCCCCATACCCGCTACCAGAACCCACACCTCATACCAGCCACATACCCGCTACCAGAACCCACACCTCATACCAGCCCCATACCCGCTACCAGAACCCACACCTCATACCAGCCCCTATACCCGCTACCAGAACCCACACCTCATACCAGCCACATACCCGCTACCAGAACCCACACCTCATACCAGCCCCATACCCGCTACCAGAACCCACACTACATACCAGCCACATACCCGCTACCAGAACCCACACCTCATACCAGCCCCATACCCGCTACCAGAACCCACACCTCATACCAGCCACATACCCGCTACCAGAACCCACACCTCATACCAGCCCCATACCCGCTACCAGAACCCACACCTCATACCAGCCACATACCCGCTACCAGAACCCACACCTCATACCAGCCACATACCCGCTACCAGAACCCACACCTCATACCAGCCACATACCCGCTACCAGAACCCACACCTCATACCAGCCACATACCCGCTACCAGAACCCACACCTCATACCAGCCCCTATACCCGCTACCAGAACCCACACCTCATACCAGCCCCTATACCCGCTACCAGAACCCACACCTCATACCAGCCACATACCCGCTACCAGAACCCACACCTCATACCAGCCGCCATACCCGCTACCAGAACCCACACCTCATACCAGCCACATACCCGCTACCAGAACCCACACTTCATACCAGCCCCTATACCCGCTACCAGAACCCACACTTCATACCAGCCCCTATACCCGCTACCAGAACCCACACTTCATACCAGCCACATACCCGCTACCAGAACCCACACCTCATACCAGCCGCCATACCAGCTACCAGAACCCACACCTCATACCAGCCCCTATACCCGCTACCAGAATCCACACCTCATACCAGCCACATACCCGCTACCAGAACCCACACCTCATACCAGCCACATACCCGCTACCAGAACCCACACATCATACCAGCCACATACCCGCTACCAGAACCCACAACTCATACCAGCCCCATACCCGCTACCAGAACCCACACCTCATACCAGCCCCTATACCCGCTACCAGAACCCACACTTCATACCAGCCACATACCCGCTACCAGAACCCACACCTCATACCAGCCACATACCCGCTACCAGAACCCACACCTCATACCAGCCCCCCCCCCCCAACACACACCTCATACCAGCCCCATACCCGCTACCAGAACCCACACCTCATACCAGCCACATACCCGCTACCAGAACCCACACCTCATACCAGCCCCATACCCGCTACCAGAACCCACACTTCATACCAGCCACATACCCGCTACCAGAACCCACACCTCATACCAGCCACATACCCGCTACCAGAACCCACACCTCATACCAGCCACATACCCGCTACCAGAACCCACACCTCATACCAGCCCCTATACCCGCTACCAGAACCCACACCTCATACCAGCCCCATACCCGCTACCAGAACCCACACCTCATACCAGCCCCATACCCGCTACCAGAACCCACACTTCATACCAGCCACATACCCGCTACCAGAACCCACACCTCATACCAGCCACATACCCGCTACCAGAACCCACACCTCATACCAGCCACATACCCGCTACCAGAACCCACACTTCATACCAGCCACATACCCGCTACCAGAACCAACACCTCATACCAGCCCCTATACCCGCTACCAGAACCCACACCTCATACCAGCCGCATACCCGCTACCAGAACCCACACCTCATACCAGCCACATACCCGCTACCATAACCCACACCTCATACCAGCCGCCATACCCGCTACCAGAACCCACACTTCATACCAGCCACATACCCGCTACCAGAACCCACACCTTATACCAGCCCCATACCCGCTACCAGAACCCACACCTCATACCAGCCACATACCCGCTACCAGAACCCACACCTCATACCAGCCCCTATTCCCGCTACCAGAACCCACACTTCATACCAGCCACATACCCGCTACCAGAACCCACACCTCATACCAGCCCTTATACCCGCTACCAGAACCCACACCTCATACCAGCCGCATACCCGCTACCAGAACCCACACCTCATACCAGCCACATACCCGCTACCAGAACCCACACTTCATACCAGCCCCTATACCCGCTACCAGAACCCACACCTCATACCAGCCACATACCCGCTACCAGAACCCACACCTCATACCAGCCGCCATACCCGCTACCAGAACCCACACTTCATACCAGCCACATACCCGCTACCAGAACCCACACCTCATACCAGCCTCTATTCCCGCTACCAGAACCCACACTTCATACCAGCCACATACCCGCTACC
This sequence comes from Alentia gelatinosa, assembly GCA_950022655.1. NCBI lineage: Eukaryota > Metazoa > Annelida > Polychaeta > Phyllodocida > Polynoidae > Alentia > Alentia gelatinosa. The sequence goes on along the minus strand of OX465580.1, from coordinate 137,655,971 downwards.
AGAACCCACACCTCATACCAGCCCCTATACCCGCTACCAGAACCCACACTTCATACCAGCCGCCATACCCGCTACCAGAACCCACACCTCATACCAGCCACATACCCGCTACCAGAACCCACACTTCATACCAGCCACATACCCGCTACCAGAACCCACACCTCATACCAGCCACATACCCGCTACCAGAACCCACACTTCATACCAGCCCCTATACCCGCTACCAGAACCCACACCTCATACCAGCCCCATACCCGCTACCAGAACCCACACCTCATACCAGCCACATACCCGCTACCAGAACCCACACCTCATACCAGCCCCATACCCGCTACCAGAACCCACACCTTATACCAGCCACATACCCGCTACCAGAACCCACACCTCATACCAGCCCCATACCCGCTACCAGAACCCACACCTCATACCAGCCGCCATACCCGCTACCAGAACCCACACCTCATACCAGCCCCATACCCGCTACCAGAACCCACACCTCATACCAGCCCCTATACCCGCTACCAGAACCCACACTTCATACCAGCCCCATACCAGTCAGCCTAAAGGCCCGTTTCCATTGGCTGACGAAAATGTAGATTTTAGTGTTCTCTAAATAGCCCTTTTATATTGGCCATCATCGATATACAGTCAGGCACCACCGATGGACCTCTAGCACTGCTAACGCCAAATGGATATAGCCTATTAGAAGAACACAGAAAATCTACACCCTTTTCGTTGGGCAATGGAAACGGGCCTTATAACATGCTATGTTACCTTATTGTACAACCAAGAATGAAATGAATCAAAAATGACCACTGGAGCCTACTGAAAATTGGGTGCTACCCTAGTAGACCCTCCAGTATAAATAAAAGACATACAAAAATAAAGAAAAATAAAAAAAATACCTAACCTGAAACTGAATCTCAATGTATTTTTATAATCAAAGACTTGAGCAAGTCTACTCAGCCCCGACCCCCCTACCCGGCCGTGTCAGGGTAACCGGCTTATCAAACTCATCATTCCCCAGATAACGGTATCAGCAGCCGTAACGGCCAGGATAACGGCCGGGTACGAGTCCTCAGCAGTCCTCTGACAAAGAGGACGACTTGGCCAGTTTTTGTAGCTGCTTCACAACCCCATCTCTGTCCAGGCCTCTTCAGATGGTGTCTGTGTACCCCTAGAGTCCCCTGAGACATTAAACAAACCAACAAATCAAAGCAAGACTCTTAAAACCCAATATCTCCCCGGGAATTAGAGCTCACCTTAAGATAGTCTCTGTATACCCCCGGAGTCCCCTCAGACATTAAACAAGCCAACAAATCAAAGTCTCTGACCCAGCTGAAAACCCAATCTATCTCCAGGAATTACTGCCCACCTTCAGATAGTCTCTTTATACCCTCACCGTATCCTGAGGGGGGTGGGGGGGTGGGGAGCTAGTTCAGTGGTTAGAGCACCGGACTTGTAAGCCCAAGGTTGTAAGGCTTTGTGGGTTTGAGTCCCACCCCCAGCAGTGGTAGATTTACTGCTATATCAAAGGCCATCCTTCTCATACCATGTCTATGTGGTGTGGGAAGTAAAAGAACTCTCACCTCGGTAAATGTGTAGGGGTGAGATTTCTACCTGAATTCATCACATAGATTCGATCACCACCCTAGTGGTGTAAAAGAACCTTGGGAAAGTCTGGAAAGGACCTATAATGGTTGACTGGACGTAAAATCAAACCAAACAAACAAACAAAAAACTGTATCCTGAGATATTAAACAAACCAGCAAATCAAAAGTGATCCCTGAGACATTGAGCAAAACAACAAATCAAAATCTCTCACCCAGCTGAAAACCCCATCTATCTCCGGGAATGACTGCCCACCTTGCGTGTCTACATACCCTCACGGTACCTTGGGATATTAAATAAACCAACACACCAAACCAACTCTATGATTTTGCTTCAAACCCATCCATTCTGCTATATACCTAGACTTGCTCAGGTCTTTGATTATGGACATTATTAAAAAATCAAACTGCTTTGCAACAGTGGATATCCCCTAGCAATCCAGAGGCCTGTTTAATAATCTAGGAACATACATTAAGACGCTTTTCTGTATCTCATACAAAGGTTATCGTTTATTGATATTTTAGTCCCTTCACTAAGACAGCATTAGCCATCCCATAAGGTCGTCCATGAGTGTTGAATTTAGTTTACCCAGGTTTACCCTGGGTCTCTTTGGCATATATAAAAGAGTCTACATGTACGATTCTAGATTATTAAACTGCTGTATCCCAGCGAGGAGGGGTGAGGTAGGTGGAGGGGTAGGCATAGGATGCAGGGATTGAGAGCAACCACAGGCACCATGCATGAATGAATGTCTGTGTCATGGTAATGAACTAACATCACTTTAACTGAAGCAATGAGAAGTATTATGAGAAAACGTGGTTACTGAGCCCGTACCGATGGCCGTTCGAGGTCATTTGATGATGAAAATATGGCCCGACGCCGCAGGTGGGAGGGCCATATTGTTTCATCAAATGACCGTGAACGACACCGTACCGACATTTTCTTATTACTATACACCTCCCAATCGATTCAAACGCCCTTTTATTAACTTTACAAAGAGCGTAAAGACTACTGCAATTCACTTCAGCCCGCTGTTACAGCGGGCGCGAACATTATTCATACTACACCTCTAGCAGCGGGCAGTATTTCATACATGTCCGGCCATAGGTGTATAAATAAACGAGTTTGCTAAAAAAAAAAAAAATCACTTTTGTGAGAAACTCACAGTTTTTGCCGAAGTTCTTTCAAACATGCTTTGTTCCTGCACTCAGAGTCAATTCACCTCCGATTTGACCTTCTCCTTGACCTTCTTGACCTGCTCCTTGACCTCATCTTGACCTTGCCCTCACCTTCCTCATAGAACTTCTCAGCAGGTCACCTTACAAACACCTTCCAGTTAAGAAGAAGAGAGTTTGATCTTTATGTCTGGTAGAGATTGATTGTGTGGTCCCACCGGTTGGGTGGGACTAGTCACTGCTGACGTCTGGTGGACAGATCTCACACCAATCTCACCTCACATTTCATCTGGCGCACACAGACCGCCTGCGCCCCATTCCTTCACCAAACCTCTCACCACACACATCGTTTCATTTTACCCTCACCCCTTTTTTGGCAACTCATTCATCTACACCTGCGGTACTTTACGACCAACTTACAAGAACAAAGTACAAGAACGGCCGTTATTATGGCCCCACAGACAAGAGGAAAAACGAGAAGTGAGAGGAATGAGAGACTGGAGAGAGAGAGGGAAGAATCTGAGGACGGGTCCGACGCCATTGAGTCCCAGAGCGAAGCCGAGAACGAAGTGGTCTTCAAATACGACCGGTCGGGTTACGAAACCGTCGACGAGGCAAGTACCTGTAGCTCTCGGTCAAGTAAAAGGGTGGACCGTCTGGAGGAAGATGTCCGCGGGCTCGGCCGAAAAATGGACCTCCTCCTCAAATCCAACATGGACCGCCGGCGGTCCCCACCGACGAGGAGACGCCATGACACCCGCACCGACTGGGGGACCCCGGCGCGCACTCCACGACGAGAACCCTCAGAGGCGGGACGATACCACCCTACGGACCAGGTTATGCCTCCCCCGCGGCAATTACGTAGGCAACAGGATTACGACGGGTATCTGGAGGACGAATTTGCCAGAGAGTTTATGCGACCTCTCCCGTCCGAAGGTAAGGTCGCACTCTCTTCAGATATATTTATCGACCGTTACATTCCCAAGCCCTTCATGTATCTCGACCAGGAGGGGGTGGACAGCCTCAAGCAAAAACTGGAAGCACGTAAGGATATTACTATGTTGGAGTACATAAGAGCACTTATATGTCTTGTTAGAGATGAACGCCGGTCGGATCTCTACAATAACCCCCATATACTCGAGCATCTCCAGGGTGCTGTAGACGACGCCATGGTGCGACCATGGCCCTTGGTCAGGAGATTCTGGCAACACATTTTCGACCAAATAGAAAAGGGAAAGATATCGTGGTCGGACTGGCATGTGATCCAACACGAGCGAGTTCGATTATGCCTCATGGACCGTGCCCCGGTACACACTGGGTCAAGTAGGCAGGCAGCTGTCGCTCCCCCAAGAAGTGCGACAAACAACACAAACTCAAGGACCGGCCCGCGCGGTCATGAAGTTGCGTGTAGGGATTTCAATGCTACTAAGGGCTGCAGCTACCGAGGAGACCACGAGGAGGGTGGAATTACATGTGTTCACGCTTGCTCCTACTGCTACGGGCGTACGGGGAACTTCTACAACGGGCACAACATGTCCGTGTGCGACAGGTTGGACCGTGATAGGAGGCAGGGAGACCAACACAGTCGTACGGCAGCAAAAAACGGGCAGTAGGCGTCTCCGGCAATCCGTTGCTAGAGACGCCTGTGTACACCGACCTGACGCGGGAAGGAGGTGAAACATCGGGGAGGAGAGCACCAGCGGCAACCGCTGCTGGTCAACGCCGGGATCTACACTACGAGACGGGCAAGCCGGAGGCTACGCTCGGAGAGCGAATACAAGATGGCAGCGCCCTATGGTCAACCGGAACTGGCACCAGCAACGCGCAGCCGCAACGGCCTGCGAGCAACAAGCTTCAGACATTCCAAGATGGCGGAACTTCCGGTCTGCTCGATCGGAGTTCGATTCGCCACGGTTTTCAGGCTCCTACGAAATATATAGTGCCCGCCAGACGCCGTAATGAAGAGGATCGATGTAAAACGATACGGCCGCACAGGGAAAAGTCAGTGGAGACATCTGACATCTGCGCTAGCACTCAAAATGAACACTCCGACTCGACCGCCGCAGCAAAGGGAGGGGGCGTGGCCGCCGTTCAACAACAAGCGAGTGCAGGTAACGACCCCGACTTCAAAGCTATACGCCATATATGTGAAAATAATATTGTTGATCACGAAATTGACATGGCCCCTCAGGCGTTTAAATATCACAGGGAAATTCACTGGCCGAGCATGTCTGTGTCCGCTGCCTCGACTGACTCGGTCGAGCTGGCACACATCTATGACACTGTCCGAGCGAGTGGACTCCCCAACAGCATCTGCTGCAAGGTTGCACTCCCCACAGCCCTCAATCTTGCCGCATGGAATAAAATATTATGTATTGACGGGGTGGACCCAGAACTCTACGACCTCATTGCGTATGGTTTCCCCCTGGGGTATATGGGACCGGTGAGCGACAGTGTGAGAACGCCTAACCACACTAGCGTGACCGACTATCCACAGGCTATTGACTCATTTATATCGAAGGAACTCAGCCTCGGAGGCCTGGTCGGCCCCTACGACTGTCCCCCGTTTTCCCCCTGGTGCCATGTCGCTCCGCTCATGTCACGGCCCAAGAGGGACTCGGAGGAACGACGTGTCATATCGGACCTCACGTTCCCCTACGACAACTCAGTCAATGCCTACGTTGTTAAAAACTCCCTATTTGGAAATGTGCAGAACCACGGTCTCCCCTCAATCGATTCTATAGTGGACGACCTGGTCGGGATGGGCGATGAGGTACACCTTTTCTCGACCGACGTAAGTCGTGCCTACAAAAACTTTAAATCAGATCCACTCGACTGGCCCCTCCAATGCCTCGAGTGGGGCGGAAAATTCTACCTGGAAGCGAGTATGGTGTTCGGGGCCCGATGCTCGAGCTGCCATATGCAGCGGGTCACGGATGCCATAGTCGTGACCCTCCGTGCCAGGGGACTCAAAGCATGGATGTATCTGTATTCCAGAGAGCAGTCGGTCCGGGATGCAGCCGAGGTCACCAGCCTCCTGGAGGAACTAGGCCTACCGGAAGCTCCCACGAAGAGACAGGGACCGGATCGGTCTCTCACATGGCTCGGCATCACGATCAACGCAGAGACCAAGACCCTCTCGATACCTCAGATGAAGCTGGACGAGATACGGGAAACGGTCGCCGCCTTCCTAAAACGCCGGTCCGTGACCAGAAAAGAAATGGAATCGTTGGTGGGTAAATTGGTTCACGTATCTAAATGTATCCGCCCAACACGCCTCTTTATCTCGAGGCTGCTGGAGACCCTACGAGGACCAAAAAAGAGGTACATCAACATTAGCAATGACGTGAGGGCCGACCTCAGATGGTTCAACGAGTTCTCAAAAGCTTGGAACGGGGTAGCTCTCATCCCCCTGCCCACTCCTAATCGCACTATCGGCGTTGACGCCTGCCTCAGTGGTATAGGAGGCAACGACGAGAAATGGGCTTACGCCGGTCAGGTTGCCCCGGTCGAGGATGGAGCGGTAAACATCACCGAGCTGGAGGCAGCCAATGTCGTCGTAGCACTCCAGACATTCATCCGAGAATCTGACAGAGGGGGGCATATCCGTATTATGTGCGACAATCTCCCAGCTGTCCATGTACTACAGAACGGGAGGGGTCACAACAAGGTCCTTTTAGACTGTGCCAGGGCCGCCTGGATGGTACAGGCCCTATTTCAGTGTGAAATATCCTATGTACACATACCAGGTGTTGACAATGTGGTGCCTGACAACCTCAGTCGAGCACATCTCAATAACAAATATTTCAATGATGCATGTAACGATGTACGACGATTCAACCTTACCCTTGTCGACCCATGTACGGACTTCCTCAACAACGTACGTCCATTTGTATTATCCAGATCAGGCGTACCTATCACTGCAGCGAAGGGCGGCAGCACGACAGCAGGCCTCACGCGCCCCTGGGACCATGCGGGCTCACCGGACCTCGGTCGAGACATACATAGCGTTTTGCAGGAGGGTGGGGGACCATCACCTATGACCACGCCCCCAGACGATATCAGCGTTCGCCGAGTACCTAGCGCAAGGGGATCCGTCGCCCGCTACGGTAAGGAACCATGTCGCAAGGGTACGACAGCACCTCAAAAGAGTGGGCGTGGCACTGTCGCCAGCCGCGTCCGCACGGCTGACCATGACACTCGAGGGCATCGACCGTACCACCCCCTACCGTCCTCGTCAGAGGCCCCCGATCCCGGTGGACACCTTCAGGGAAGCGGTGGAGGCATTGCCCCGCGACCGAGACGGGATGACGGTCAAGACGGCCGTGCTCCTCATATTCTACGGCGCCCTACGACGCTCCGAGGTAGCGCCTCCGTCGGTCGCGGCTTTCGACCCCAGGAAACACCTCACCCGTGGGGACGTGAGCTACCACGAGGGTGCACTACGGCTAAAAATAAGCACGCGAAAAACGCCCAGAAATACGACCAGCAACAGGACCGTCTGATACTGCCCGCCCCCGACGGCAACATGTGCCCGTGCACGGCCGTGGCCGCAACGGTCACACGAAACCCACAGTGTTCAGAGGACGACCCACTGCTGGTTTTTCACACCTCCAGACGCCCGATGCCGGCTACATACGTCGCGAAACAGTGGGCGGTGGCCGTGAGGGCAGCGGGGGCCGACCCCGCCCGCTACCCCCTACACTCCATAAGGAAGGCAGCCGCCACGGAGGCATTCAGAGCAGGGCACTCCGAACTAGACATCCAGAGGTTCGGGCACTGGACGTCGGACGCCTACAAAGATTATATACAGACGTCCACCGCGAGAGCCGTAGGGACTTCCCTGGTACGGGCAATCACTAAATAATATGCCCCAACGGACTCACTTATCAATCTCTTACTATTATAATCTTAATAACTATTTTATATTTACCTTTCCACCACCACACCCCATCATCTCAACCCATTAATGGCATTCTTGGCGTTATATATATTTTACAAATATTACATGTATTGACATCATCATATTTTATACAAATATTTATGTTATTAACTCTTTTATCATAAATACTCGTTGTACTTCAACTCAAATACAACTTATATCTACTCTTATCAAATGTATTAACTCAACCAACTCTTATACTTCACCTACTATTTATTACCAATTCACACATTGCATAAACAATGTATTATTTATGTATTAATTCATTTTATTTATATAATCAATCATTTATCATCTTACAATAATAATAAATTATTTATTCCCAAGTTTGCCTCGTCATCTTCTCTGTCCCTAGCTCAGCAGTGGTAGAAGATATCTCTTTATTCCTAGTGCTTGTTTGTAGAGGAATCTATCATTAGGAATATATCATCAAAGAAGCCTACTGTTAGAGCTAATTGTTTGTAGAGAGGCCTAATTTTAGTAATGATTGTTTATAGAGAGACCTACTTTTAGTAATGATTGTTTGTAGCGAGGTCTTCTATTAATAATAACAGTTTGTAGAGAGACCTACTTTTAGTAATAATTGTTTGTAGAGAGGTTTTCTGTTAATAATAACAGTTTGTAGAGTAACCTACTTTTAGTAATAATTGTTTGTAGAGAGGTTTTCTGTTAATAATAACAGTTTGTAGAGTAGCCTACTTTTAGTAATAATTGTTTGTAGAGAGGTTTTCTGTTAATAATAATATTACCAGCGATACATTATCCCGCCAGCCCTGTTTATACCACCAGGGGGTGCTCTCATCACCACGACTTATAGCAGTTTACACACTTAACATACAGAGACGAGGCGTAACAACCTTTTCACCATCTCAAACCGCTCCAATCCATCTCTGCAGGTAAATCCCACAGTGTTGAATGAAGCTGGAGAGGTCCCACGTCTCCACACGTTTAGTGTATCAGCCATATTTACTCTCCATTTGACTTGATTACGACTTGTAATTCATCTGACTAGATTTACGTCTCCCGCTCAGTGGTGATATCTCCTTATGACAGCTCGTGTCTTCAGCTCTCAGCTCAGGGCAGGCGGAGGTGGTTCAGAGATCTGTAGAAGATTAACTCACTCCCTGTTCTGACATCTCTGAATCTCCATCAGAGAATTATTTGTCAGAAAGTGGGCTTTGATACACTCTCCCCCCAGATATTTTGCGGCACAAACGCTGGCTTAATCTCTGCCCCAACCCAAAGCTGGTTCTCTGGTTAGAGCGTGATTGCACGCCTTATATACATCATCTGGAGTTTAGAGGAGTCCATATAGACTTACAGGGTATTGCATATTATCGTAAAACTGGATGAGTTTTAATCTTGGCCACCGTATGCCACGACTGGAGTTTGGCATAGTGACTTCATGAGGCGAAGCCGAGTGAAGTCCGGAGCCAAAACTCCAGGAGTGGCGTGTAGTGGCCATGATTAAAACGAAACAGGTTTTTATTTGATCCTACCCTGTCTCCATGATTTTAGAATATTATTTGAAAACAATTCTGTACCACTAGTAGCATATAAAACTCTGTATGCCAGTCAGCGTGGCATACGAAAACTCAATGGTAAGCCTATGGGATTTTATATTAGGGGTAGGATAAATAATATCCATTTACTATCTGTGTGATATTCACTGTGGTATTGAGAACAGAGCAGGGAGCCAGTGTCACAGTGTCTAAGAGGTGTGCCCAGCTGACCATGACCTATCACTCAAGACCAAAATATCTTGAGACCCACTGGTGCTTGATATGTTTTGATCCTTGACTCAGGTAGTTAGAGAAATGGCAAATTGACTGGATGCAGGTGGGTCACAGAAAACGATCCATAGGCTCAATCTAACTCAAACTTTTTAATTGTTATTCATTTATAATTGCACGCTCATTCATCTATGATGAACATACTATTTGCTCCCAGTATCTATATAAGGATGATGGGAACCAGCTAAAATCTCAGAGTCAAAACAAAGCAAATGTCAAAAATTATGAAACTCAAAAAACATATATTATTATGAGTTTTGAAAAATGAGAATTGTTGAATGGGCTTCAAAGACAATCTAGCTGTTTCTTTTTTAGCTCTACAACTCTTTATTATGCGAATCCATAGTTCATTAGACTGCCCCTTCAATTGAGCACATGTGTCATGTTGACAGAACAAAACCCAAGAACACATGAAAATAATCCCTAGGACTATGCCTGATTTCATATAACAAGTAACAAACATGAGTGTATATCATTAACCATATAAACATTTGCATCAAGTAAACCACAAAATAGTCCAAAAAGCTCTATGAATTTAAGATTAAAAAAAAACCCTGTCGTATGGGCCAGATTTGAGCTCAAACAGGCAGATTGGGGCAGAGAAAAAAAGCGGCCACAGGAAGTAGAGCGCAGAATCTCTGCTGGGAGAGTGTCTTTGATAGTGAAGGATTGTAAGTGGAGTGTGTCAGTGCTCACTCACACGGTAACTTATACCATCACTTCACACAAAAAACTGGGGGAAGATACAACATAACATATCTCTGGCTTAGCTTTGATATTTACTTAGCTTTTAATCACAAAAAATGGGAACAATATTATAATAGACGACAGGTAAGGAACTTACTTTGCACCATGGATCACAAGAAAGCACACCAAGTATGAGTAAATTGTAATTCTGCATCATGGAAAAATTATTGCAAAAACATAAAACTAGGTGCAAATGGTATGTTCATCATCGATGAATGAGCGTGGAATTATAAACTAGGAGCAAATAGTATGTTCATCATTGATGAATGAGCGTGGAATTATAAATGAATAACAATTAAACGATTTGGGTTGCTTATGGATCGTTTTCTGTAACCCTCTGGCACCCAGTCAACTTGCCATTTCTTCAACTGCCTGAGCCGAGGATACAAATTTATCAAGCGCCAGTAGGTCAATGAGATATTTTGGTTTTGAGTGATTGTTCATGGTCAGTTGGGCACGCTTCTAATACACTGAGACACTGGCACCCTGCTCCTTTGCCAGTATCACAGTGGGTAGCATGCAGATAGTAAAGGGATAGCGTTTTAGCAGTACGCTGGAGTCTATATGTGACCGCTCTATCCTCTAGGAACCTTAAGGCAACGTATATATAGACAATAATCGATGGTCTTGTGGACAGGCGGCCGTAAACCACAAAAACTTGACACGTAGTAATACAAGAGCACTAACGAGTGTATTACGCGAGTACATCAACCTCGAGTGGTTTGTAGAGCCGCCTGTGCACATAATCATCGTTTGTTGTATTTATTATCCGTGTTTTTTAATAAATGAAACCCACTAATTACCATATTAAAGTGTATAACAATAGGGACTATTTCTTTGCTCTACAGTTCAAAGGGACTATTTTCCCCGTATACCATGGTTTTGAGGCCGTATACCAGGTTTTATATAATAGGTCGTGATTTACTGAGTACCCATACATTTTCAATGGGGCCTTTTTAGAACGTGTTTACACGCGCTATATACGTCATCTAGAGGTTATAGTGCTCACATTGAACTTCTAGTGTGCTTCCAGAAAACTATCCCTTCAGTATCTGCATGTTATTCACTGTGATAGTGAGAACATAGACTGGTTCCCTGCCCATATGAATAAGGGGCAGGTAACGGGTTCCACAGGCATGACCTTCAACCTTGGCTGGTGCCCGCCTGTGACTAGGGAATACCCCAGGAACCAGCCTAGTGGTTTGGCTGGTATCCGGTTGTCATACACCTAGTTCCGCCGAGCCCTCTAGCGGACTACCGGGGAACCAGGAGGCATTACCAATAATGCACTATAAAAATGGAACCCGTTACCTGGCCTATAGTCTAACTAGGCCAGGCTTCCAGGCTAGTGAGAACAGAGCAGAGAGCCAGTGTCTGGGGTCTGAGAGGCATGCCCAGCTGACCATGACCACTCACCAGTACCGAAACACCTCATTGACCTACTGGTCTTTGATATGTTTGGATCCTAAAGATAGACTCAGGCAGTTACAGAAATGGCAAGTTTACTGGGTGCAAGTGGTTACAGAACTCGATCCATAGACTGAATATAACCCAGACCTTTTAGTTGTTATACATTTACAATTGCACGCTCATTCATCAATGATGAACATTCCATTTGCTCCTAGTTATACGATGGAGCGCGTGCAAGCACACTCTAATAATGTACAATGAAGAGGTTCTGGTTATATTCAGTCTATGGGTCATTCCCTTAAGCTCATCCGTTCCCAGGTGGTCTAGTGGTTAGGATTCGGCGCTCTCACCGCCGCGGCCGGGGTTCGATTCCCCGTCTGGGAAGTATGTCTTTTTCAGCTAACAGAAACAGTAACATCTCTCCTTCAATACGAGAGTAAAGCTAGAAGCAAATAGAATGTTCATCATTGATGAATGAGCGTGCAATTATAAATGAATAACAACGGAAAGGTTTGGGTAACATTCAGTCTATGGATAGTTTTCTGTAACTCACTTGCACCCATTCAACTTGCCATTTCTCACTGCCTGAGTCTACTAGGAGGGGTCCAAACATATCAAGCACCAATGGGTCTTGAGGTATTTTGGTCTGAGTGGTTAGTCATGGTCAGCTGGACATGCCTCTAAGACCCTCAGACACTGGCACCCTGCTCTTTATCCAATAACACAGCGACTAGCACGCAGATAGTGAAGGGATAAATTTATCTCATTAGGCTGAAAGTGTATGTGACCACTTTAATCTTTTATAGGCAACGTATATAGGACGTGCGAACACGCTCTAAAAAAGATACATAGGTGAACTACTGGCAAGGTTATACTAAGACTACTAAACTTTGCACTTTGTAAAGATAGTCAGATTTCTATTAGTAACTATTGAGAAGCTTGCATTAACTGTTGAAAGAATATACTAAAAAATTATGTTGGCCCTTTGGGTCTGATATGATTGTACTACAACTTACTTGTACTAGGTGTTTTAACCACTATTTGCATTTTTTTTTATTACAGGAAGTTCGCATACAGGAATATGTCGCGGTCTACCACTTGCCCATATCACATCATTTAGGTTGTATATCATACAGTTTGGTTCGGTTAATTTGATTAGCACACAAGTGCAAGAACATAGGATAATACAAACGTACAAGGAATAGACTATGTTAGATTTTTATAGGTATAGTAATAGATTAAGAGCCTGTCTATTGACTTATACCACCTCATGTTATCCACCATGGATATACTGTCAGGGCAACCAATACCGGCCCACCATGCCGAATGTCTTTACACTTTAAATAAACAAACTAGGAGAAAATAGTATGTTCATCATAGATGCATGAGCGTGCAATTATAAGTGAATAACAATTAAAAGGTTTGGATTAGATACAGTTTTCTGTAACCCACTTGCACCCAGTCAGCTCGCTATTTCTGCAGCTGACTAACTAGGATCAAAACATATCAAGCACCGGTGGGTCAATGAGGTATTTTGGTCTTGAGTGATTGGTCATGGTCAGCTGGGCATGCCTCTCAGACCCTGAGACACTGGCTCCCTGCTCTGTTCTTACTATCACATTGAACAACATGCAGATAGTGAAGGGATAGTTTTCTGGAAGCACACTGAAAGTTCAATGTGACCACTCTAAACTCTAGATGATGCTCTAATAAACCAAACTAACTTGGACCCAGACAACTTGTCATCACCACACCTGCCTTTCTAGTATCCAAATATATCAATTACCTGTGGATCTATGAGGTATTTCAGTCTCTAGTGATTGGTCATGGTCAACTGGGCACACCTCTAAGACACTTAGACACTGGTCCCCTGCTCCTTACAAATAACAAAAGATTGGCACACAGATAGTGAAGGGATACTTTTTGCAGCACACTAAAAGTCTTTATAACCTGGCCCTAAACTATAAGCAGAGTATTTGAGCATGTCCCACGCTCAAACATAGCAACTATTGTAGGCATTGGAGGCCGGCAGAATCATGATACGGTACACTCCCACTGACTGATACCAAGTTTAGTTGTTTACACTGCCAAGTCCAACCTCCTGGAGAAGTGCCTGTACACATTACATCATGACATTGATGTACAGAGTAAATCGAGTCGAGGCAGAAGTACCTGTACACATTGTGTCATTGCATTTATTAGCCATCGTATACAAAGCCCCCATTGAAAATGCATAGGGACCCAGTAAACCATGACCCATTGTATACAACCTGTCAGATACCATAACTGTGGTATACGGATTCAAACCTGTGGTATACGGCCTCAAAACCATGTTATACGGGAAAAATAGTCCCTTTTGCTATAGAGCAGAGAAATAGTCCCTATTGTTATACCGTTTATTATGGCAATAACTGAGTTTAATTTATTCGAAAATATGAATAATAAATACAACAAACAATGATTTTGTGGACAGGCGGCTCTGTAAACCACTCGAGGTTGACGTCGTAATACACTCGCCAGCACTCGTGTATTACTACGCGTCAACCACTCGTGGTTTACAGCCGCCTGTCCACAAAACCATCGATTATTGTCTATTAATGCACTGAGTAAATGTGGTACAGTCAAAGTAATTACTGCCATCTGGCACGACTAAACTCTGAATTTTCTCCTTATATACTTTGATCAAACTCTAACCTCGTTTCCATTGGCCGAAGAAAACGACGGAGATTTGTTAGACCCCTATAGGGTGTTGTGTATGATTGTTTCTACTGTATTTTCCAGGTACACACAGATTTTCTGTGGAAAATCCGTCGGTGTTGACCTTAATAATCTATACCAAATTAATCAGCGAGCATTCTCTGCAGTTCTCGTTACCATTCACCGATCTGAAATCAGTGTACCCAAAGGAGCAATCGATGGTTCCCGATTGCAAATCGGTTCGGAATAATCGGCCAATGGAAACAAGCTTTCTGTGCTTCTGGGCCTTGGTTTTACTTTCGTGTCTTAAACAAAACGGGTTGTGGGTGCACACTCTCTAAGTCGTACTCTGTACTCTCACTACGTTCTATGGAGAATAATTCTTAACAAACTAGGCTTAGAGCCTTGAGAATCCACTGGCCTGCCTCCTGTGCTCAAGACGTACATCAATGGAACCAAAGATTCCTATAATCTCAATGATGCCACCTAACGGGAATACTGTGTGCCAGTGGATTCTTAAGGCTCTAAGCCTAGTTCGTTAAGAATTCTTCTCCCATAGAGCGCAGTAAGAACCTTGTACAGAATACGACTTAGAGACTGTGAGATCTTATGAGAGGGGTACACCAGGAGCCCTGTCCTCATCTGTCACTGTCATAATCTGATATCTAATAATACTCTGTGTGCCGCGATCGGTGAATGTGTTCGCCCTGACCCTCACAGCTCGGGGTTGCCGGATACCAACATAAGTTTAGGGTTCTACCAGATTTAACCTTCAACTGCCCCCCTGTACATCCCCGCAAATCTACCTTCTCCCAACTAGCCGCTGGGTTTAGGGTTCTATCAAATTTAACCTTCAACTGCCCCACATTACACCCCCACAAATCTACCTACTCGCAACTACCCACCGGGTTTAGGGTTCTACCAGATTTAACCTTCAACTTCCCCCTGTTACACCACCTCAAATCTACCCACTCTCCACTACCCACCGGGTTTAGGGTTCTACCAGATTTAACCCTGAACTTCCCCCCATTACACCCCCTCAAATCTACCCTTTCACAACTACCTGCTGGGTTTGGGTTTTACCAGATTTAACCTTCAACTTTCCCCCGTTACACCCCCACAAATCTACCCACTCACCACTACCCACCGGATTTAGGGTTCTAATAGATTTAACCTTCAACTTCCCCCCGTTACACCCCCTCAAATCTACCCACTCACCACTACCCACCGGGTTTAGGGTTCTACCAGATTTAAGCTTCAACTTCCCCCTGTTACTCCCCCTCAAATCTACCCACTCACCACTACCCACCGGGTTTAGGGTTCTACCAGATTTAAGCTTCAACTTCCCCCTGTTACTCCCCCTCAAATCTACCCACTCACCACTACCCACTGGGTTTAGGGTTCTACCAGATTTAACCTTCAACTGCCCCCCGTTACACCCCCTCAAATCTACCCACTCACCACTACCCACCGGGTTTAGGGTTCTACCAGATTTAACCTTCAACTGCCCCCCGTTACATCCCCGCAAATCTACCCACTCACCACTACCCACCGGGTTTAGGGTTCTACCAGATTTAACCTTCAACTGCCCCCCGTTACACCCCCTCAAATCTACCCACTCACCACTACCCACCGGGTTTAGGGTTCTACCAGATTTAACCTTCAACTGCCCCCCGTTACATCCCCCCAAATCTACCCACTCACCACTACCCACTGGGTTTAGGGTTCTACCAGATTCAACCTTAAACTTCCCCCCGTTACACCCCCTTAAATCTACCCACTCACCACTACCCACCGGGTTTAGGGTTCTACCAGATTTAACCTTCAACTGCCCCCCCGTTTCACCCCCACAAATCTACCCACTCCCAACTACCTGCTGGGTTTGTGTTCTACCAGATTTAACCCTTAACTAACCCTTTTACCAGATTTAACTTTCAACCACCTGTTGATATTCAATACTAGGAGCAAATAATGTGTTCATCATTGATGAATGAGCGTGCAATTATAAATGAATAACAATTAAAAGATTTGAGTTAAACACAGCCTATGGATAGTTTTCTGTAAACCACTTGCACTCAGTCAACTTGCAGTTTCTGCAACCGCATGAGTCTAGGATCCATACATATCAATCACCAGTATGTCAGTGAGGTATTTTGGTCTTGAGTGATTGGTCTTGGTCAGCTGGGCACGGCTCTAAGACACTGTGACACTGGCTCCCTGCTCTGTTCTCAATATCAAAGTGAATAGCACACAGATAGTGAAGGGATAGTTTGTACGCAGTACCCTGAAAGTCTATATGGACCTCTCTAAACTCTAGATGATGTATATAGCGCGTGCAAGCACGCTCTAAAAAGCACACACACATACACATATCACACACACCTCCCCCCATACACACCCTCGCAGATATACACTGAGCCCCTAGACACCACATACCCACCTACACATACATACACACCCATTCACACAGACCTGCACCCTCAAACACACACCACACACCCCCTTACCCCCACAACCACACATAGACACACCATACATCCATCTACACACATACATACACCTGTACCCTCAAACACACACCACACACCCCCTAACCCCCACAACCACACATACACACACCATACACCCTAGACAGGCTCCAGTCCCTCCATCCTGTGGCTACCTTTCTCGCTGGGATACAGGGACAGGTACTATCGGTAATGGTGTTGATTTACTGGTGCTGTATAGCGCCAGTATTTCCAACACTCCCCATACAGATATCTTGGCCACTGATCAGGATATCTGATGGGAGATTGATACCCTTTCACTTTTATCTCAATTCCGGTCACAGTCAGGAGTAGGCGAAATTTAATGCTATGATAACACAGGCTGCCGGGGAACTGGAGGAGGGGAGGGGGTAGAGGTAGGAGGAGGTATAGGTTTACAGGGAGCGGCTTGGGGCCATAAACAGGAGATTCTGTTCATAGTGGACAAGTCCTTGATTCATGGGCCATTCAGAGAAGGACACATACTAAAATGAACTTTATTCTGATTGTGATTAATAATTTAACGAATGTCCATAATCAAAGACTTGAGCAAGTCTACATACACCCAACTACATACACATACATACACCTACACCTACACACACACACACACACCCACCTGCCGCACGTCACACGCCACCTGGCGCCCGTCCTATCACTCACCAGCCCACCAGGGGGCGTCCTAGTCCAGATTCCGGAAGTGGATGTGGGCGAGGTGCGCGCGCATTTAATCGGCGCCCTCTGACGGCAGTGATAGGTCAGTTACTGAGTAGTGCGGCCACTAGGAGGCGCCAGCTGCTATTACCACGGCAACGGGGGCAGGTCGAGGTGCAGACAGAGAAAACAGACCAACTGACGGTGAATAGCACACACAGTGTCAATAACATAACTTACAGAGCAAAGTGTCAATAACATACAGAACAGTATGAAGGTCAAAACGTGGCAATAACATAACCTGCAGAACTGTGTAAAGGTAACAAAGTGTCAATAACATGACCTACAGAACAGTATGAAGGTCACAACTTGTCAACAACATAACCTACATAACTGTATGAAGGTCAAAGCGTGTCAATGACATGACCTACATAACTGTATGAAGGTCACAACGTGTCCATAACATAACCTACAGAATTGTATGAAAGTCACAAAGTGTCAATAACATGACCTACAGAACAGTATGAAGGTCACAAAGTGTCAATCACATAACCTACAAAATTGTATGAAGGTCACAAAGTGTCAATAACATGACCTCCAGAACTGTATGAAGGTCACAAAGCGTCAATAACATGACCTCCAGAACAGTATGAAGGTCACAACGTGTCAATAACATAACCTACAGAACTGTATGAAGGTCACAAAGTGTCAATTACATGACCTACAGAACTGTATGAAGGTCACAAAGTGTCAATTACATGACCTACAGAAGTGTATGAAGGTCAAAGAGTGTCAATAACATAACGTACAGAGTATTAGGAAGGTCACAGAGTGTCAATAACATGACATACAGAAGTGTATGAAGGTCAAAGAGTGTCAATAACATAACGTACAGAGTATTATGAAGGTCACAGAGTGTCAATAACATGACCTACAGAAGTGTATGAAGGTCAAAGAGTGTCAATAACACAACGTACAGAGTATTATGAAGGTCGCAGGGTGTCAATAACAAAACACACAATACTGTATGAAGGTCACAAAGTGCCAATAGCATAACTTAAAAAAACAGTATGAAGGTCACAAAGTTCCAATAGCACCACCTATAGAACAGTATGAAGGTCACAAAGTGTCAACAACAAAACTAACATGACAGTATGAAGGTCAGAAAGTGTTAATAACATAACATACAAAACAGTATGATGCTCACAAAATGTCAAAAACATACCCTACGATGCAGGGTTTTTCATCAGTACCAAATTGCATACCCTCAATTTTAATCGGAGCCTAATCGCAGGGAGGTGATCATTTGCCTCGATGGGAGTTCACCTCCCTAAGCGATTTTGAGTTTTTATTGGGAGGTGCATTGTTTTGCAAATCGGAGTGCATCAGGAACTCAGTGGATGCCAGCCCTAAGGCCTTGTACCCATCAACACCGATGGTCTACGATAGAGCTCCTGATAGGATACGATTCAAAATGGTAAAATCGTTGCCTATCGGGAGGTATTTGAAAGATGCCTTGATTCGTAGAGCTCTGTCATGATCAAATCAGCGAGTCATGCAATATGGCTATGAGTAGCTACCGATAGACTACAATAGACTATGATAGGCTATGAAAAATTCACCATGTTGGATCTTATCGCGAGATCTACGATTGGCATTTCTAATTTAAGCCTAATTGTTTCCAATTGTGGGCTATCATAGAGTCAATTGTAGAAACAAGGTCCACTGCCATGAATTTGCCTGACCTCCCGATAAAATTTTATTCCAGTTGGGAAGTCAATCATGAGGCCTAATAGGACCACAATCGGCGTTGGCGGGTGCAAGGCTTTACATGTGAAGCTTTCAGTTGTAAACTAAAGGAGGCTGAGATAGGAATGAAATGACGCCACAGCGCACCTCACAACAGGTAGCTACCCCCTCCTCCCTCACCCACATCCCTCACCCACACCCCTCACACACACTCCTCACACACACTCCTCACACACACCCCTCACCCACACCCCTCACCCACACCCCTCACCCACACCCCTCACCCACACCCCGCACACACACCCCTCACCCACACCCCTCACACACACCCCTCACACACACCCCTCACCCACACCCCTCACCCACACCCCTCACCCACACCCCTCACCCACACCCCTCACCCACTCCCCTCGCCCACACCCCGCACACACACCCCTCACCCACACCCCTCACCCACACCCCTCACCCACACCCCTCACCCTCACTCCTCACCCACACCCCTCACCCACTCCCCTCACCCACACCCCTCACCCACACCCCTCACCCACACCTCACACACACCTCACACACCCCTCACCCACACCCCACACCCACCCCCCTCACCCTCACTCCTCACCCACACCCCTCACCCACTCCCCTCACCCACACCCCTCACCCACACCCCTCACCCACACCCCTCACCCTCACTCCTCACCAACTCCCCTCACCAACTCCCCTCACCCACTCCCCTCACCCACTCCCCTCACCCACACCCCTCACCCACACCCCTCACACACACCCCTCACCCACACCCCTCACCCACACCCCTCACCCACACCCCTCACCCACACCCCTCACCCTCACTCCTCACACACACCCCTCACCCACACCCCTCACCCACTCCCCTCACCCACACCCCTCACCCACACCCCTCTACAGTTGGTGCGGTAATGGCGCGGCTATCTTGGGTACCTCTCACACCCCTCACCACCTGCTCACACACACCTAAGAGACGACCCTCACACACTCCACACACCCCTCACACAACCCTTATACACCCCTTATACACCTCACACACACCTCACACACCTCACACACACACCTCACACACACTCCTCACACAACCCTAACAGACACCCCTCAGACACTCTTCACACACCTCACACACCCCTCAGACACACCCCTCATACACACCCCTCATACAACCCTAACACACACCTCACACACCTCACACACCTTGAACCCGCTCAAACACACCCCTCACAACCCCCTTACACACACCTGATAACAGGTATCAGCCCCCTCCTCCCTCACCCACACCCCTCTACAGGTGGTGGGGTAATCGCCGCTATCTTGGGTCCCTCTCACACTCCTCACAACCCGTCCACACACACCCCTCACACACCCCTCACACACACCCCACACACACCTCTTAGAGATCACTCTTGGCTACTGAAGAAGGCAGTCATCGACCAAAATCGATTTGTAAATTATTCATTTCACATGTATAGTCAGTATCAATTTCTCTTGATTTATATCTTAATATTTTAAATTTCTATTCAACATTCTTGAAATAAGAAATGCACTGTTGCCAGTACACCAAGGTAGTACACCATTGTATACCTAAATACTATGGAGAAACCGAACAAGAGTTAGTCTTGTTGTTGTTTATTGCACGACGGCAAGATCGCGTATTGCTGCGCGAGGTGAAGCCGAGAGCAGTTATACGCTATCTTGCTGGAGTGCGATAAACAATAACACGACTAACTCGAGTTTGGTTTAGAATTTATCCTACCCCGCCCGTCTAAATTACTTCTACATTAACAAATGACGTCATTTGTCAAGTGTATCCCACTAGAGCGATATTTTTCATTTTTCTGAACTCCAAACCGAATACAGTGACCCAATGTTAAGCCTATGGAGTTTTTTTATTAGGGGTAGGATAAAAATCTCACCCCTCACCCACTCCCCTCACCCACACCCCTCTACAGGTGGTGCGGTAATCGCGGCTATCTTGGGTACCCCTCACACCTCTCACAACCCTCACATCCCTCACAACCCGCTCACACAAAGATGCAGGTCATGCCACTCAATCACTGCCCCTCAGCCCGCCAGGGGCGCGCACGTCGGGCAGGTGGGCGGGGGCGGAACTCGTACACAAACAGCCAGCAACTCGCTACTAACAGAAAACTGGGGTAGGGTGCACGGAGTGGAGTGTTTACATGTGATATTGTGTTTTTGTACGTCCTTATGCTGAAGGAGGAAGCCTCAAATAAAACCATTCCTTTGGCATCCGTTTGGCTTCAGTTTCACAGCTGTTTGGGTTCTGTTTGGCATCTATTTAACATCTGTTTGGCATCCGTTTAGCATCTGTTTGGCATCTGCTTGGCATCCATTTGGCACATATTTGGCATCCACTTGGCTTCTGTTTGGTGTCTGTTTGCCGACCATTTGGCTTCCATTTGGTATCCATTTTGCATCTGTTTGGAAACTGTTTGGCATTTGTTTGGTGTCTGTTTGGTGTGCATTTGGCGTCTGTTTTGCATCTGTACGACATCTGTTAAGTTCAGGTGTTGTGAAGAATCTTGTATGTCTACTGCGAAGACTTTGTATACGGAGGATGACAAAGTTCAGGTGTTGTGTAGAATCTTGTATGTTTACTGCGGAGATTCTGTATACGGAGGTGAACAAAGTTCAGGTGTTGTGTAGAATCTTGTACGTTTACTGCGGAGACTCTGTATACGAAGGATGACAAAGTTCAGGTGTTGTGTAGAATCTTGTATGTTTACTACGGAGACTCTGTATACGAAGGATGATAAAGTTCAGGTGTTGTGTAGAATCTCGTACGTTTACTGCGGAGACTCTGAATACGAAGGATGACAAAGTTCAGGTGTTGTGTAGAATCTTGTATGTTTACTGCGGAGACTCTGTATACGAAGGATGACAAAGTTCAGGTGTTGTGTAGAATCTTGTATGTTTACTGCGGAGACTCTGTATACGAAGGATGACAAAGTTCAGGTGTTGTGTAGAATCTTGTACGTTTACTGCGGAGACTCTGTATATGGAGGATGACAAAGTTCAGGTGTTGTGAAGAATCTTATACGTTTACTGCGGAGACTCTGAATACGAAGGATGACAAAGTTCAGGTATTGTGTAGAATCTTGTACGTTTACTGCAGAGACTCTGTATACGGAGGTTAACAAAGTTCAGGTGTTGTTTAGAATCTTGTATGTTTACTGTGGGGACTGTATACGAAGGATGGTAAAGTGCTCTTACAAAACTAGATGAGAATCGATGTTATTTACAGAACTCTGCCTGGGGCCTCGTTCTGTAAATAACATAGATTCCCCATCTCATTTTGTAGCATGTACAGCATGGTTAGGTCGTTCTATAAAAGTATGTTTACTGCAAACACTCTGTATATGGAGAATAACAAAGTTCAGGTGTTGTGAATAATTTTTTATCAGACCCCTTGTAATTTTGTCCCATAGACTTGATATTGGGGACTTATTCACCATACCCCTACGAGTACATCAGTCCATTCTTCATGGTCTATATCCTATGCATCGCCCATTTCTTAATGTGTTCAGGGGTGAGATGAATACAGAAAGCAACTCGTTCCCCAGCTCATTTGAATGTTAAGTGATATTCAGTCGGCTGTCACCTCGTTCATATCACTCCGCATCAAACTCGGGGGAACGACGCCTTTGACCAAAATTTGTTGGTTTCTTCTATAACGCGTTTACTGTGGAGACTTTCTATATGGAGGATCACATGGTTCAGGTGTTGTGGAGAATCTTGTATCTGACCCCCGGTATTTTTGTCCCATCGGCTTAATATTGAGAACCTGTTCTAAACAAGTATTTCAGTCCATTCCCCATGGTCCTTATCCCGTGCATCGCCCATTTCTTAATGTGTCAAGAAGTGAGATAAATGCAGAAAGCAACTCGTTTTCGTCAAAGGCGTTGTTCCCCAGCTCATTTAAATGCTATGTGGTATTCACTCAGCTGTCACCTCGTTCATATCACTCTGCATCAAGCACGTGGAGAATGACGACTTTGACAAAAACTTGTTGGTTTCATCTTTAATGCGTTTACTATGGAGACCCTGTATACGGAGGATGACAAAGTTTCTTCTTCTTGATCTCCATGTATCTACGAGTATTTCAGTCCGTTCTCCATGGTCTATATCCTGTGTGTCGTCCATTCTTTTAGTGTGTTCAAGGGTGAGATAAATACAGAAAGCAACTCATTATGGTCGAAGAAATCTTTCTCCAACTCATTTGAATGCTATGTGGTATTCACTCAGCTGTCACCTCGTTCATATCACTCCACATCAAACTCGTGGAGAACGAAGATTTTGACCAAAACTTGTTGGTTTCTTCTTTAATACGTCTTCTATGGAGACTCTGTATACGGAGAACACCAAAGTTCAGGTAATATGTAGAATCTTGATCCAAGCTGTGGTGAGTGCACGTGTACCTGATGACCTCTATGACCTTCCACCCTGCAGCCTCCTCCACTGACCAGTAGGTGGCGTCAGCGCTAAGTGCGCGTGCGCGGACGCGTGTTTTCTCACCCGGCGTTCGAGGAGCGTTCCGTGAAGTGGACCTGATTGGTCGGCGCCCTCAGTGACCCCTGACCCCTGACCCCTGACCCCTGACCCCCCCACCCACACATATATACATCCACCAGGAGGGACTGACCGGTTGAACTTCCGGGTACACGAAAACAGGGTGCAGGAGAGTTCTAGGAATTGAGAAAATATATCTCCTTGATTATTTTAGTTAAAATGAATAAAAAAAATCTGGCTTCCCAAAAGACCCATTTACCATGATTTAACTTTTCTTTTTTTCTTTTATTCGCAAGGACCCCTCCTTGCTTTTGGGACTTTCTTCGATTCTTTGCTTTTTATAACTCATTAAATAATCCTAAGAAATAATTGCCTAATGAAATTATAAATAATTAGAAAGGGTAACACCTAAAAGACCATGGTGTTTTACCTAAATGGTGTTTTACAGACATTCGGTGATAACTTAGGTGGGGAGGAGGAGAGGGGGGTTGTAGGTTGGTACCATGGCCTGAGGGTGCCCCTGGGGGGTATGGTGTGCCCCTAAGGGTGGCAGGAGCTGGTCAGCGGGGGTGAAGAGGCGATTGCCAGGCCGCACCCGGAAACTACAGCTGTCCACTCTCCCCCCACAGTCTCAGACTGGTCACCCGGAAACATCAGCTGTCCACTCTCCCCCCACAGTCTCAGACTGACCACCACGTGATCCACTTCACATTCTCCTCTCACAGTCTCAGATTGACCACGTGATCCACGTCACACTCTCCCCCACAGTCTCAGTCTGACCACCACGTGATCCACTTCACACTCTCCTCTCACAGTCTCAGACTGACCACCACGTGATCCACTTCACACTCTTCCCCCACAGTCTCAGACTGACCACGTGATCCACTTCACACTCTCCTCCCACAGTCTCAGACTGACCACCACGTGATCCACTTCACACTCTTCCCCCACAGTCTCAGACTGACCACGTGATCCACTTCACACTCTCCTCCCACAGTCTCAGACTGACCACCACGTGATCCACTTCACACTCTTCCCCCACAGTCTCAGACTGACCACGTGATCCACTTCACACTCTCCTCTCACAGTCTCAGACCAGGTGATCCACTTCACACTCTCCTCCCACAGTCTCAGACCACGTGATCCACTTCACACTCTCCTCCCACAGTCTCAGACCACTTGATTCACTTCACACTCTCCTCCCACAGTCTCAGAATGACCACGTGATTCACTTCACACTCTCCTCCCACAGTCTCAGACTGACCACCTAATGGTCTACTTCACACTCTCCTCTCACAGTGTCAGACTGACCGGGTTATCCACTTCACACTCTCCTCCCACAGTCTCAGACCAGGTGATCCACTTCACACTCTCCTCCCACAGTCTCAGACCACGTGATCCACTTCACACTCTCCTCCCAGTGTCTCAGACCACTTGATTCACTTCACACTCTCCTCTCACAGTCTCAGGATGACCACGTGATTCACTTCACACTCTCCTCTCACAGTCTCAGACTGACCACCACGTGATCCACTTCACTCTCCCCCCACAGTCTCAGACTGACCACCACGTGGTTCACCCTCCCCCCCGTGCTGTAAACACTTCCTGCAGGGCGCGTGTTTGTACACAGGTGAAGTGTGAGATGAGTCCCTGCTCCCTAAGAGGTCACTACAGAGGTCAATGTCAGAGGTCAGTCTGAAGGTCACAGGTGTAGGTGGGCGTGGAGGTCATACCGAGAGGTGGACATGTAGATTCACTAATGACTAATTTAACTCAGAGGTCATCTCAGTGACCGCCAACCGGACGGTCAGCAATGCGCAAAGTATGAAGGTCAAGCTCAAGGTCACAGGTATAGGTGGGCGTGGAGGTCATACCGCGAGGTGGACATGTAGATTCACTAATGACTAATTTAACTCAGAGGTCATCTATGTGACCGCCAACCGGACGGTCAGCAATGCGCAAAGTATGAAGGTCAAGCTGAAGGTCAAGCAGAAGGTCACAGGTGTAGGTGGGCGTGGAGGTCATACCGCGAGGTGGACATGGAGATTCACTAATGACTAATTTAACTCAGAGGTCATCTATGTGACCGCCAACCGGACGGTCAGCAATGCGCAAAGTATGAAGGTCAAGCTGAAGGTCAGACGGAAGGTCACAGGTGTAGGTGGGCGTGGAGGTCATACCGAGAGGTGGACGTGGAGATTCACTAATGACTAATTTAACTTAGAGGTCATCTATGTGACCGCCAACCGGACGGTCAGCAATGCGCAATATCTGACGGTCAAGCTGAAGGTCAGACAGAAGGTCAGACGGAAGATCAGACTAGAGGTCAGTCTCTTTAGCGAACAGGGCAGATAAAAGGGCCAGAGGTCACGCTGATATCAGACTGGTCGTCTTCACAAGTTGTCTGATGGAGGCGACCTTCCTGGTGTCAGTCTTCACTCACAGAGCGGCGTATAAAGTGCATGTAATGACAGCATGTAGGTGATGGTGCCATGTCATGTACATTTATCTCACCTCTGGTATTATTGTCTCATAGGCTTAACATTTGGGAACTCGTTCTCCATGCCCTTACGAGTATTGCAGCCCGTTCTCCATGGTCTATATCCTGTGCAACGTCCATTATCTTAGTGTGTACAGGTTTTCTGTTCTATCAGAATTACTCATCTGCTTGGATTGAGAGATACAATAATTTCAACTTTAAAAAAAGGGTGGGGGGGGGGGGGGGGGGGGGAGATAAATCCAGAAAGCAACTCGTTTTGTTCAAAGTCGTTGTTCTCCAACTCATTTGAACGCTATGTCATATTCAGTCGGCTGTCGCCTCGTTCATATCACTCTGCATCAAACTCGTGGAGAACAACGACT
This sequence comes from Alentia gelatinosa, assembly GCA_950022655.1. Classification (NCBI taxonomy): domain Eukaryota; kingdom Metazoa; phylum Annelida; class Polychaeta; order Phyllodocida; family Polynoidae; genus Alentia; species Alentia gelatinosa. The sequence goes on along the minus strand of OX465580.1, from coordinate 137,629,255 downwards.
TCCACCAAAACTTGTTGGTTTTTTCTTTAGTAGCGGCATGTGACGTACATGTAGCAGGTCACCAGGCGTGCGCGCGGGTCACGTGTGTCAACAGGGGTCACGTGACCTTGGAGAGGAAGGAAACGGCCGCACGCGCCGCGCATGCGCATCGTCACCACACACCCTTCCCTCGTCTCTGTGAGAACTATGGTAGACGTGTCAGCTTATTATTAAGCGGTCTCACATGGGTTTCTGAATTCATCTTAGCCTTCACATTGACTAATGGGCTATGGTGGCATAATTCCCCCATCGGATACTTTTTTCTAAATATCTCATGGGCGTTGGATACGAATTCCCAATGTTGAGTATACAGAGAGAAAATACCATGGGTGAGATAAAACGACCTCTATAAGGGGTGTTGAGGGTAATATGCCTCTCGTTTTATGTACATCTACAGTACAACCGCTGAGCGAGGGCCTACTGTAATCACATTCTAAAGCCATCAATTATGTTTTGTAAATGTTTTGATAAATCTCTTACTGTGATATTCCTTGACGGTCCTAAACCAACACTCCAAGTACTGAGTGTAAACTGTTGATATTATCTTTAGTTTACAACTCGGCGCCGGTTGTCAGGGGTTGTCAAGGTCAAGCGGAAGGTCACTCCGGGCTAAGCGTGCCCCCGGGCAGCGCCCCTGGCGGCCGGTCTGCAGGGGTCAGGGGTCAAGGTCAAAGTAGAGGTCAGCTGGCGGGAGCAGGCGCGTGTCAGCCATCAGTGATCAGTGATGGTTGATGGTCACTGGGATGTGATGATAACCAGCTCACGGCTTAACTCCTGTTCAACTCTGACAACTGAAGCTAACACCAGGGCACAAGCTGCCAGGGTAAAACTGACTAGCGACTTCGTCGAGTCCGAGTTAGAGGGAAAAATGAAAAATGGAACCGCCGATAGCGGGGTTCGAACACCCGACACTCGCATTCCTACTAAACGCTCTACTGACGCCTCCACAAAGGCAGATGCTCTCACTCTCGTGGGCCTTCAGTCTCCAACCCTAGGTCGGGTTCACTCTGTCTCTATGTGCGGTAGACTCTTCAAGCGGATAGTACCGAAAATTACACGTTTTACATGTGGTAGGTAATCAGTGTGTGTACGGGCAACCAGCGCAATAGTCTCACAGACCAATCTCATGCCAATGAGATTGGAAAAGTACAGTTCTAAATTATGTTTTCAGTACAGCTAGCAACAAATCTTAAGGATAGAAGTACATCTGTGTAAAGAAACACAAAAAAATTAGCAGGATTCAGTTAAGTACTGCACGAGAATCTCACTCTCGTGGCCCTTCAATCTCCAGCCCTAGCTCTGGTTCACTATGTCTCTATGTGCGGGAGCAACTTCAAGCAGATTCGACGGAATTCTACCGTTTTAAATATAGTAGGTAATAAACCAAACAATGAAATGTATAAAAAAAGTCAGTTTTATCATGGTGCTATGCTTTGGAATGAACTACCTCCTAGTATAAGAAGGATAGACACTTACGCAGACTTCAAAAGACTCAGAAAGACTTCTTGAAAACATGCATTCCATAAACATAACTTTACAAGAATGGACTGACATTGGTATCGACCAACCATTTTAAGTCCTCTCTTGGGTGGTACTATCGTATCACGGCATTGTGTAATATTGGACTATTCACAAGTTTGCTCTATTGTTATTACTTACAATTGTATATATGTTGCGTGTTAGCGCCGAAAAACAAGATGATATGTAACCAACGGAAGCTGAGTTAAAGGTGCGTTAAGACCAGTCCCCCAGACTGAGCATCTACCAGGATAAATAAAAGTCTTAAAAAAATATATAAAAAGCCTTTCCTTCACATGGGACCCGTTTAATAATCTAGGCTGGTACATGGAGACCCTTTTCTGTACCCCGTACAAGGGTTATCGTTTAGTAACATCTAAAGCTGTTCGCTAAGACAGTATTAGCCGTCCATAAGACCATCTGTCCATCAGTGTTAAATAAGGTTGGCCCACATCGTCCCTGGGTCTCTATGACATACAGTAAAGGGTCTACATGTACGATCCTTTATATCACCCCTGGAATGCATGTCCATAGGCTTAAAATTGGGATCTCGTTCTCCATGCCCCTACGAGTATTGCAGTCCGTTCTCCATGCCCCTATTCCATGTGTTGTCCATTGTTTTAGTGTGTACAGGGGTGGGATATCAAAGATACTGAAAGCAACTCGTTTTGGTCAAAGAGGTCATTCTCCAACCCGTTTGAATACTATGTGATATTTGGAGTGCTTCAGAATATTCACTCGGCTGTCGCCTCGTTCATATCACTCCGCATCAAACTCGTGAAGAACGACGACTTTGACCAAAACTTGTTGGTTTCTTCTTTGAGATTATTAAACGGGGCCCTTGTCTTTGATATAGTCACATCTGTGAAGCGTGTAGCGTGGACACGAATATTATTTTTTTCAATAGACTGTAGTAGAATTTTATATAAACGATGCACATCGCTTATGTCAAATTTCTAATTATTTACAAGATTTTTTTCCTAATAACTAGTCGAAAGGTGAGTAATAAATACAACTGTACAATGTTTTTGATCTGTGTGTGTGGTCATATTCTCCTTGTTGACATGATGCAATTACTACATGTCAACTAGGCGAAGAAAACAGGAATGGCAATGGTCACTCTCCCCCCAGATTTTTTGCAGCGCTAGCGCTGCCTTAATCCCTGCCCCAACCAAATGAAGAAAACACCCATTATCACCCATTAATCTCAATAGACTTAACATGGTGTGACTGTATGCTACAGTTATGCCATCTAATATATATATGCCACGGATGACATATGCGATTAAAAACAGGTGACGGGGTAGGATAAAATCTCTCAAACTCATATAATCCTTTACATGGTGTTCATTGTCTTCTGCTACATATATCACTCAGCTCCACTTTGTGATATCATTCCACAAAGACAACTCACAGCATATAAACAATTATATGAGATTTGTGACGTTTCGCGATATTATCCAATCAGTCAGTGATAGGGGTGAGATAAAATCTGAACTGCACTCACTCCACAGCAGCTGAAAATACGCCATTTGTTTGTTCTGCTATGAAATCTTACTTCGCCTTCTGAGATTACTCCGCAACGAAACTGATGGCATATTTTCAGCAGCTACAGATCTTTATGCAGTTCCTTCTTTTTATCCCACCCCGGTATTTTTTTCCATAGGCTTAACATTAGGAACTCGTACTCCACGGCCGTGAGGTTCGTGTACCCAATACTCAATGGCTAATTGGGTGATTCGTTTTATCAATTGATGATGTTATACGGGGTGAGATAAAATCAGAAACACACTCAATGAAAATAACTTGGTCTGTACTTCACCTCTTCACCTCGTTAGACCACAGAGTCATTCACTCAGCTTCGCTTTGTAAATTACTCTGCAGTCAAACTCGGTCGAGTACAGATGAAGCTATTTCCATCTCGTGGGTTTCCTACTAATTCTAGACTCGTTGCTAGGAAAATAACTTGGCAAACCTCGTTTGATCGCAAAGTAATTCACTCAGCTTCGCTTTGTGAAATACTCTGCTGTCAAACTCGGTGGAGTACGGACCAAGTGTTTTCATCTCATGGGTTTCCTTCTAACAATGACACGAGCTGAGATTTTTACTATAAATATGCAACTAGCGATTCGGTCTATTCTCAGGACGTTGTATCTTCTAAAAACTTTCTCCCATACTATCTTTGTGGAGAAGTAGAGGAGTAGATTTCTGTCCTACCAGAGGGGTATCGGATTTCTGACATAGTTTTTATCAAATTTATCAGAGCTTGATTTTCTTCATTAAGACTAAGAAAGAAACTGATGAGTGTTTGGTTTGTGTCCTCATTCACCATCGAGTTTGGAGTGCACAGTAATATGAACGAGGCGATAGCTGAGAGAATATTCTGAAGCACTCCAAATGAGATGGCGAATGTGGAGTCAGACCAAGCACGAAAATGTTTCTGATCTTATCATAGCCTGGAAATATCTATCTGTTTGTCACCCATTGAGAGAGTGCTTTATCGTTTTCGCAAGACTGTTGAGGACGAGTTCCTAACGTTACAGGCATATCGGATAATTTTGCTTGAAAATCAAAAACCATGTGAATTTCCTGAAAATCTAATAAGATGATTTCCAAGTGCTGGGAACACATATCTAACGTAAAATATCATGATAATTATATATTAGAATATATAGAATTTCTAAAAAGTATTTTTTCACATAGTAAAACCCATGTCATTTTCCTCAAATTGTCACAGAATATAGTACATATATAGTAGTTCTTATCTAGGCTTTAAAAACCATAGATCACTGTCCTTGTTTTTGAAGGAATTGAAGAAAACCATATTTATCAGTAGATTTTCTATGTAAATCAAGCAAATGTAAATAGGCCTATTTTACCTATTGGAATCGTAAAAACTGGACAAAACGTTAAGTATACACATGTTGAATTAGAATGAATCCCAAGAAACTAGTCTTGACTAATATTTGACATTATTAAAAAAATTACTCGGCGGCGCCACTGTGGATTGTAGGATATGCCTTTAAGCCTATGGACGGTTATCCCAGGCTAAGATAAAAGTGCTCTCTTAGATAAAGTCATAAATATGGAAAATGCTGAATCCGGACTACTTACATTTAAAAAAAGTTGGTAGTAAATTCAAGCCCATTTTTCAAGGTGAAAGATATTCAAATCACAGTCACCCACTCCCACATCCGTCATTCCTAATCTCTATGATTTATACACCGTGGTCTCTTACACACGTTGAATTTGTTGAGACGAGTACAAAAGGTCCCGCATCCTGAGAGTTCCCGCCTTTCAGTTCTTTCCGGACAGACTCCATTTTAATAGCGTGTTCAGATCGGGTCATCGCGGTGATTAGGGGTGACGCCATTTTAAAAGCGTGTTCAGATCAGGGAAGGTTATCGTGGTGATTGGGGGTCATGTGAAAGGAGACACGGGAGGGCGGTTACGAGAGGAGTGATGGTTTAACCCTTTTTATCTCACCCCTGTATATTTTCCTCATAGACTTAACATTGGGAGCTCATACCCAACGCCCATGGAGTGGTGATATTTAGAAAAAAACTCAATGGGTGATTATGTCACAACATTTAGTCGATTTCTTAATGTGAGGGGGTAAGGCCTGGCGTCCACCTACAATTATAGAAATTTAGACCTATCAATATGGCACCGATACAAAAAGGAAATATCGGAGACGGGAAGGTGCAAAATCGTAGATATATGTCTAGACATGCCAATCTACCACGCACTGTATGGGGTTTTGTCAGTGTCTAATCACAGAAACGTGGTCAACTGCCCCTATATCAGGTGACCTTCCGACGCGATTTTGATTTTTTTATCGGGAGGTGCATGTAGACCATATCGGTGCCATATCGTAGTTGGTGGACACCAGGCCTTAGTCTCCGCTGGGGAATATCTCAATGCATTATCCAGTCTATGCTTGGGGATGCCTCGAGGCATTATCCAGTCTATGCTGGGAATGCCTCAAGGCATTATCCAGTCTATGCTTGGGGATGCCTCAAGGCATTATCCAGTCTATGCTGGGAATGCCTCAAGGCATTATCCAGTCTATGCTTGGGAATGCCTCGAGGCATTATCCAGTCTATGCTGGGAATGCTTCAAGGCATTATCCAGTCTATGCTTGGGGATGCCTCAAGGCATTATCCGGTCTATGCTGGGAATGCCTCAAGGCATTATCCGGTCTATGCTGGGAATGCCTCAAGGCATTATCCAGTCTATGCTGGGGAATGCCTCAAGGCATTATCCAGTCTATGCTGGGGAATGTCTCAAGGCATTATCCAGTCTATGCTGGGGAATGCCTTGAGGCATTATCTGGTATATGATGGGGAATGCCTCGAGGCATTATCTTGTATATGGTGGGGAATGTCTCAAGGCATTATCCGGTCTATGATGGGGAGTTCCTCAAGGCGTTATCCTGTCTACACTTGGGAATGTCTTAGTGCATTATCTGGTCTACACTCGGGAATATCTCGAGGCATTATCCGGTATACACTTGGGAATGTCTCAAGGCATTTTCTGGTCCATGCCGGGGAATACCTCAAGACATTATTCAGTCTATGCTGGGGAATGTCTCGAGGCATTATCCAGTCTATGCTTGGGAATGTCCCAAGGCATTATCCAGTCTATGCTGGGGAATGTCTCAAGGCATTATCTGGTCTATGCTGGGGAATGCCTCAAGGCATTATCGAGTCTACGCTGGGGAATGTCTCGAGGCATTATCCGGTCTATGCTGGGGAATGTCTCAAGGCATTATCCAGTCTTTACTGGGGAATGTTTCAAGGCATTATCGAGTCTACGCTGGGGAATGTCTCAAGGCATTATCTGGTCTATGCTGGGGAATGTCTCAAGGCATTATCCAGTCTTTACTGGGGAATGTCTCAAGGCATTATCGAGTCTACGCTGGGGAATGTCTCGAGGCATTATCCAGCCTACACTTGGGAATATCTCAAGGCTTTATCTGGTCTGTGCTGGGGAATGGCTTGAGGCATTATCCGGTCTATGCTGGGGAATGTCTCGAGGCATTTTCTGGTCTATGACGGGGAATATCTCGAGGCATTATCTGGTCTATGCTGGGGAATGTCTTAAGGCATTATCTGGTCTACACTTGGGAATGTCTCGAGGCAATATCAAGTCTATGATGGGGAATATTTCAAGGCGTTATCCGTGCTGAGAGGGTTAAGTCACCCTCATGCCCTCAGACGGCAGTCATTGTTGTCATTAGTGAGAGTTATCCGTGCTGAGAGGGTTAAGTCACCCTCATGCCCTCAGACGGCAGTCATTGTTGTCATTAGTGAGAGTTATCCGTGCTGAGAGGGTTAAGTCACCTACATGCCCTCAGACGGCAGTCATTGTTGTCATTAGTGAGACGTTATCCGTGCTGAGAGGGTTAAGTCACCTACATGCCCTCAGACGGCAGTCCTTGTTGTCATTAGTGAGACGTTATCCGTACTGAGAGGGTTAAGTCACCCTCATGCCCTCAGACGGCAGTCATTGTTGTCATTAGTGAGAGTTATCCGTGCTGAGAGGGTTAAGTCACCTACATGCCCTCAGACGGCAGTCATTGTTGTCATTAGTGAGACGTTATCCGTGCTGAGAGGGTTAAGTCACCTACATGCCCTCAGACAGCAGTCATTGTTGTCATTAGTGAGAGTTATCCGTGCTGAGAGGGTTAAGTCACCTACATGCCCTCAGACGGCAGTCATTGTTGTCATTAGTGAGAGTTATCCGTGCTGAGAGGGTTAAGTCACCTACATGCCCTCAGACGGCAGTCATTGTTGTCATTAGTGAGAGTTATCCGTGCTGAGAGGGTTAAGTCACCCTCATGCCCTCAGACGGCAGTCATTGTTGTCATTAGTGAGACGTTATCCGTGCTGAGAGGGTTAAGTCACCTACATGCCCTCAGACGGCAGTCATTGTTGTCATTAGTGAGACGTTATCCGTGCTGAGAGGGTTAAGTCACCTACATGCCCTCAGACGGCAGTCCTTGTTGTCATTAGTGAGACGTTATCCGTACTGAGAGGGTTAAGTCACCCTCATGCCCTCAGACGGCAGTCATTGTTGTCATTAGTGAGAGTTATCCGTGCTGAGAGGGTTAAGTCACCTACATGCCCTCAGACGGCAGTCATTGTTGTCATTAGTGAGAGTTATCCATGCTGAGAGGGTTAAGTCACCTACATGCCCTCAGACGGCAGTCATTGTTGTCATTAGTGAGAGTTATCCGTGCTGAGAGGGTTAAGTCACCCTCATGCCCTCAGACGGCAGTCATTGTTGTCATTAGTGAGACGTTATCCGTGCTGAGAGGGTTAAGTCACCTACATGCCCTCAGACGGCAGTCATTGTTGTCATTAGTGAGACGTTATCCGTGCTGAGAGGGTTAAGTCACCTACATGCCCTCAGACGGCAGTCCTTGTTGTCATTAGTGAGACGTTATCCGTACTGAGAGGTTAAGTCACCCTCATGCCCTCAGACGGCAGTCATTGTTGTCATTAGTGAGAGTTATCCGTGCTGAGAGGGTTAAGTCACCTACATGCCCTCAGACGGCAGTCATTGTTGTCATTAGTGAGACGTTATCCGTGCTGAGAGGGTTAAGTCACCCTCATGCCCTCAGACGGCAGTCATTGTTGTCATTAGTGAGAGTTATCCGTGCTGAGAGGGTTAAGTCACCTACATGCCCTCAGACGGCAGTCATTGTTGTCATTAGTGAGACGCTATCCGTGCTGAGAGGGTTAAGTCACCCTCATGCCCTCAGACGGCAGTCATTGTTGTCATTAGTGAGACGCTATCCGTGCTGAGAGGGTAAAGTCACCCTCATGCCCTCAGACGGCAGTCATTGTTGTCATTAGTGAGAGTTATCCGTGCTGAGAGGGTTAAGTCACCCTCATGCCCTCAGACGGCAGTCATTGTTGTCATTAGTGAGAGTTATCCGTGCTGAGAGGGTTAAGTCACCTACATGCCCTCAGACGGCAGTCATTGTTGTCATTAGTGAGAGTTATCTGTGCTGAGAGGGTTAAGTCACCCTCATGCCCTCAGACGGCAGTCATTGTTGTCATTAGTGAGAGTTATCCGTGCTGAGAGGTTTAAGTCACCTACATGCCCTCAGACGGCAGTCATTGTTGTCATTAGTGAGACGTTATCCGTGCTGAGAGGGTTAAGTCACCTACATGCCCTCAGACGGCAGTCATTGTTGTCATTAGTGAGACGTTATCCGTGCTGAGAGGGTTAAGTCACCTACATGCCCTCAGACGGCAGTCCTTGTTGTCATTAGTGAGACGTTATCCGTACTGAGAGGGTTAAGTCACCCTCATGCCCTCAGACGGCAGTCATTGTTGTCATTAGTGAGAGTTATCCGTGCTGAGAGGGTTAAGTCACCTACATGCCCTCAGACGGCAGTCATTGTTGTCATTAGTGAGACGTTATCCGTGCTGAGAGGGTTAAGTCACCTACATGCCCTCAGACGGCAGTCATTGTTGTCATTAGTGAGAGTTATCCGTGCTGAGAGGGTTAAGTCACCTACATGCCCTCAGACGGCAGTCATTGTTGTCATTAGTGAGAGTTATCCGTGCTGAGAGGGTTAAGTCACCTACATGCCCTCAGACGGCAGTCATTGTTGTCATTAGTGAGAGTTATCCGTGCTGAGAGGGTAAAGTCACCCTCATGCCCTCAGACGGCAGTCATTGTTGTCATTAGTGAGACGTTATCCGTGCTGAGAGGGTTAAGTCACCTACATGCCCTCAGACGGCAGTCATTGTTGTCATTAGTGAGACGTTATCCGTGCTGAGAGGGTTAAGTCACCTACATGCCCTCAGACGGCAGTCATTGTTGTCATTAGTGAGACCTCCCCACACTGACAGCTGATAACAGGTTCACAACACGCTGAGACGGGTTTATCTATAGGAGGAGCACTTACCTACAAACACCACCACCATCAACCATCACTTAATCGCGAACGGGCCATATAAAGACATCAAACTTCATCACCCTGAGTCTGGGACTGTGGGAAAACAGCCTGGGAACCTTTCGCTGGGAGTCTTTTTTTTTTATTTACTTTTTTCTATTTTTTTGAAGATTTATAGTGAAGTGGACAGTCAGGCACAGTATTGTTGTGTATCAGTTGGGGAAATGAATTAGAAGTCATTTACAAGAAAAATATCAGTGATAAATGTGAGAGAGTCACAATAGAGCGGGGATTTAAGTTCGCATGAATTTGATATAAAATCTAAGATAAAAGGGGTAAGGACAGTTGAAAAGGACGTCTCGTCTGGAGATAGTTCTGACTATTTTTCGTATTCTCACGGCACTGCACGAAAACCACCATTTTATTTATATATACGCCATCGCGGAAGTGCATGTATTGGCTGAATATTGATTTGTTTTCACATATATACGCCCAGTGTTTATATATGGACACGTCTTGGCTGTATTTCACACCCGGCGTATATGAGAGGAAATATCCTCTCCCCCCGCTGCCTCCCACTCGTTTGTGTTGGTAGAAGTACAGGTGTCCTCAGTAGGGAACCCTCCCCTGCCGCCCCCCACCCCCCGCCCCCTCCCCCACCTCCCCCCGCCCGCTGTCAGTGAAGTCCTCTTCACTGGATGCTTATATACGCCTACAGATGAGGTGTATACACACGGGGAATAGGACGACCTTGTATACGCAAAAGTCATACTTATATACACCGGGCGCATTCATATGTAAAATAGTGGTTTTGGTGCAGTGCATTTACAAGAAAAATATCAGTGGTAGAGTCACAATAGAGCGGGATTTAAGTTCGCACGAATTGGATAATAAAATCTAAGATAAAAAAGTTAAGAACAGTTGAAATGGATGTCTCGTCTGGAGATAGCTCTGACTATTTTTCGTTTTCTCACGGGAAACTTTGACTGATAAGGCTGACAGTCAATTGTGCAGGCGACATTCTCCCAGTTCACAACACGTATTTACCGTTACACTCAAATCGCAGCTTCCCTTTGACAACTCCTTTCAATGAAGAAAATTCTTTATTTTTTTATTATTTTTTATTCAAAAATTTGTTTAAAGACGTTACAGACGTTCATCCGCTTCCAGACGATCTTCCACGCTGGCGTCATAACATAACAGGACATACAGTACATTTCTGGACAAGACAATATCCTCATTCACTCACTCATTTACCCTAAAATTTGTCCCAGTACATACTATTGTATTACCCACAACTTCGGTCTACTGACCATTCTTATGTTGGTCTATATGACCTTTCAAATCATGTTTTGGATTTCTTCCTTTACTCTTATTTTATAATGATCTCCTTCCAACAATTGAGCATTTCTTTCTAATTTATCCCATAGTATCGATCCTCTATATAAAGGTGAATGTCTATATTTTTCTATGTTCGGTCTACTAATCTTTAGTTTAATCTTGTTATTAATGGTATCTTGTAGTGAACGATAACTATTTACGATTTGCCCAGAATCTGATGAGACTCAACTCAGATGTCTGCACGACTTGTAGACAGTGCCATCAGTTATGAAATATCACTGTTGAAGTACACATACATTTATCTATCTTTCTATTTTCAAGGTACATGTATATCGAACAGTTTGGCTTGAAAATGAAAACCCATGTCAATTTCCTGAATATTTAATATGATGATCTCCAAGTGTTAGAGGGGGCGTCCACCAACCACGACAGGGCTGCGACACGCGCCGACAAGAAAGTTCCAATCGGTGCCTTGTCGTAGTATTGTCGTGAGGAGGGGAACTGTCGTGACCCCTTGTCGCAGCCTGTCGGGAAGTGCACGCACCACCTAAATATTCTATGGTAGACCTCTGCGACAACCTCCCGACACGCCACGACACGGCTCCAAAATCGAACATGTTCGATTTTGTCATAACCTTGTCGGAAGGCCCCCGACAGGCCCCCGACAAGCTTCATGTCGCAGCCTGTCGTGGCCTTGTCGTAGCCTCTTGTCGGGAACTGTGGTCCACCAACCACGACAAGGCTATGACAAGGCTTCCAATCGTAGAGCTGTCGTAGACCTTGTCGGAAAGCCGTTGTCGCAGCCTTGTCGTGGTTGGTGGACGCCCCCTCTGAAGGAACACATATCTAACTTAAAAATCGGGGGTCACCGTGCTCGTTTTTGATATAGAGATCAATGTTATGATAATTTTATAATAGAATATATATAGAAAGTCTAAAAAGTTGTTTTTCACATAGTAAAACCCAAGTCATTTTCTTCAAACTTTCACAGAATTTAGTAAATGCATTGTAGTACAGATCTAAACTTTAAAAATCTTAGGTCACCAACCTTGAGAGAATTTAGAAAAACTACATATTTTCTGTATATTTCCTATTTAAATGAGTCAAATGTAAATTGGCCTAATTTACCTGTTAATTTAGGTCAAACTCGATAATATGTTATATTTCACTCACTTGGTATTAGGAAAAATCAAATGAACCAGTTTTACTTGATAATTGTCAGAATTTGAAAATCACCAGATGGCGCCAATGTGTATTGTAGGATATGCCTTTAAATATCATTTATTCAAAGCAACTTTATTTCAGTTGGACCAGTCACACTGCACGACTTTCACTGCACGAAAACCACTATTTTACATATGTATACGAAACGCGTCTAACAGTAGGATTTTGCGTCTAGAAGTTAGACCTGTTATCCGTCTCGTAGACGCCTTATCTAGTGGCTTTTTTTTGGGTATCATATATACGCCTGGCGTATATATATTGCGCAGAGTATATTTTATCTTAAATACGCCAGGCATGAAAGACAGCCAAGTCGCGCGCGTCTACATATGGAAACTGTCTCGTAGACGCCCGAAACGCAGACGCTTATAAGAGGTGTATACAAATATAAACAAGCCACGATACAGCCGATACATGCGTTATTGCGATGGCGTATATATATGTAAAATGGTGGTTTTCGTGCAGTGTTTGTCTTAAGTCTAGCAGTTGTTGTCCTGTCGAGGTGCATCTCCCGTGTGAACATATCAAAAACAATCCCTGCATTGTGACTACGTTTCACTACGTCAGCCCGGCACGAAAACGTCAGCTTCGTGCGAAAACGTCAGCCTAGTACGAAAACGTCAGCCTGGTACGAAAACGTCAGCCCGGCACGAAAACGTCAGCCCGGTACGAAAACGTCAGCCTGGTACGAAAACGTCAGCCCGGCACGAAAACGTCAGCCCGGTACGAAAACGTCAGCCTGGTACGAAAACGTCAGCCCGGCACGAAAACGTCAGCCCGGTACGAAAACGTCAGCCCGGTACGAAAACGTCAGCTTGGTACGAAAACGTCAGCCGGGGACGAAAACGTCAGCCGGGGACGAAAACGTCAGCCGGGGACGAAAACGTCAGGCGGAGACGAAAACGTCAGCCTGGTACGAAAACGTCAGCCTGGTACGAAAACGTCAGCTTGGTGCGAAAACGTCAGCTTGGTACGAAAACGTCAGCCCGGGACGAAAACGTCAGCTTGGTGCGAAAACGTCAGCCTGGTACGAAAACGTCAGCCTGGGACGAAAACGTCAGCCGGGGACGAAAACGTCAGCCGGGGACGAAAACGTCAGACCGGGACGAAAACGTCAGCTTGGTGCGAAAACATCAGCCTCGCTACATAACTCATAATTACTGCACCCCTACCAGTGGTATGTAACTATAGAGTTTTCGGAAACGGGTATATATAGGAATAGAGGGAAACTATGTTCCGGTGTGCAAAAGTTCAAAGTTACGAGGTAAGGCTTGGAAAAATTACTGCCCAAGGCCTTGGCCGCAGGCAGTAATTTTTCCGAGCCTTACCGAGTAACTTTGACTTTTGATTACCGGTACTTGGTTTCCCTATTCCTATATACCTCCAAATATCGATAAAAATGATTATTTCTTTTCCTGCGATAGCTCCCGAAAAATGGCCACCCTTATCGAGTAACTGCATTAGCTAAGTTTTCGTCCCGCTGCTCTTTATGTCACGTGATCAGAGCGGGACGAAAACGTCAGAGCGGGACGAAAACATGAGAGCGGGACGAAAACGTGAACCTCGACACATAACTTATTTTTAATGCACCCCCCAGCAGCGGTATGTAACTCTAGTTAGTTCGATAATGGTTATATGGGAATAAAGAATCCCTGCATTGTGAACACGTTTCACTATATTACCAAACTACAGGCGGTGGTTCTCCATGTGGGAAATATCTTCTGTCTCAATACATCAAAGAGGAATCCCAACAGGGGGAATATATGTTTCACTGCATTACCACATGGTAACCAGTGGTTGTTCAGGTGGGAAATATCTACTGTGTGAATATATTACCCCTCGTCTGGTATCCTGAGTGTAAAATATAGCCAGGGCGACCTCCGGACCACCTCCCACATTAACCAATCAGAAAGCAGCAGGATGAAAGTGTGCGGTATGGCTATCAGAAGGCTGACCGCTGATTGGCTGAGACATGTTTAATTTGCATGGACAGAGTGGAGGTCAAGGTGGATGGTTCTTGTAAAGAGTTTGACTATGATCGTATGATGATAGAAGACGGGAACGGGAAGATATACGCAGCATTTGGCTCGTATCTCACAATGTCTGGTAAGTTAGCGATATAAGTAACATATGACTCGTATATAATGACTCTGGGGCTCGTTTAATAATCTAGGATCGCGGCTGGAACAATATACAGAAGTCAGAATGATGCCGACCAGACTTTAAGATGCCCCCGTTATTAAAATTTTCCGACCGAACTGTACAACATATACAAAAAGTACTGAATACTATGACACGCCCTACCTGCTATTATCTCACCCCAGATATTTTTTCTCCATAGACTTAATATTGGAAACTCGTATCTAACACCCATTAGATATTTAGGAAATATATCCAATGGGGGATAATGTCACAAATGTTAGCCCATTAGTCAATATTAAGGGTGAGATAAATTCAGAAACCCATTCAAGTTTAGGGTCAGAGCTCGATCCCATCTCATTTGAATCACATAGCAATTCACGCGGCTTTGCCTTGTTAATTACTATGTGATTCAAACCCTAAACTTTCATGGGCTTCCTCTATATAGTCCGTAACACATCTACATGCAAAATTTTCACGAATATCACAAAAACAGTCCTGGAGGAAAGCATACCTAGCTAAAATTATTATGGGTATTGAAATTGACGGATACATTGCGTGACGTTCTTCTATATATTATGTAAATGCATGTATATGTCATGGTTTGTAGATATATGGTAGAAATAGGTTTTGTCAATAATATACTCTGCTGACAGGCTGCCATCTTTAATTGGTTTTGAGGTTATCTACAGTTATTATAATATTAATGTATGTATCAAATAAGAGAACCAACATAAAATAAATCTGAAAAAGACCCTTTTCTGTACCTCGTAGAAGGGTCATCGTTTAATGATACTAAAGTCTGTTCACTAAGACAGTAATAGCAATCCATAAGGTCGTCCATAAGTGTTGAATAGAGTTGACCCACGTCGTCCCTGGGTCGTGTATGACATACAGAAATGGGTCTATATGTATAGGATCGTAGATTATTGTTACTATCGGTAAAATTATCGCATTCGCTCTGCTAGCTCATGCGATAATTTTACCGATAGGAACGCGGTACGATAAGCCGTCCCGATTAGGTTAACTAGTTTCCCTAATATACCACACAGCAGATCCAATTTTACTGGAGCAACCCTTTCCCTCACATTTCTAGGAGCTACCCTTTCCGTCCCCTCCAGCTGCACACCGATAGGCACTTCCCAGCCTCGCGCACGTCTTTTTTTCTCTCACATATTTCCGTTTTTTTTCTCATCTATTTTCATCTATTTTTTCCATGATACAGAACACTGTTTATGCGACGTGTCGGTGTAAGTGCTCACAGGTGCGCATGCGCGGTGACATTCGGACCACGGGCCGTATTACTCACTCTCCATGTTACACATACTCCACCCGACCCAGGCCAGTAATTGTAGCCTGTTTACCTACTCACAGGGGGAATCCTCCGCCGAGATAATAGTGCCCCGGAGGATGCGGAAGGAGACAGATGTTGGTGTGAGTTCCGGTGTGCTGCGATAGTTTGTTACCCTGCGAAAACCTGTTATTATCGCCCACTCAATACGCACGTGCGTCTGGGCACGTTCTTCCATTCAGATATCACGGACTATTAGATGTACTACTATATTGATTTTGTAAATAATTTTCCGTTTTTTCCTTTTTTCTTTGCGAAGATTGTAGGAAAAATTGAATCTTAGGATTGAGACTGTGGTCTGTATCCTTATGTCTCCATTTGGAAAAGAAATTACGCCCAGAGGCTGGCAGCCTAACAATTCCAGTCACTTGCTCATTAGTCGCGAAGCATCCTTGTTTTTCACACAGTACTACTATATTGATGTGATTTTAATGTAAATAGATTAAAAGAATAGTATTTCACCATAAGAATTACATGTCGTGATATGCTTTATTTCAGGAAATTGTTCACTCTCCAATCGTGGACTTAAACACTGCGTATTCTCGCGGATACCCATTAGATAGAACTTCTTACATGATAATGGAAGGGGCCATCAATAAAGTACGTACGCAGTGGGAATCTCTTACGCAAATGTAGCGTACATCACTTCAAGCTTCATCACTTGAAGCTATTGTTAGAAGGAAACTCACGAGATGAATATAACTTTGTCCGTACTCCACCGAGTTTGACCGCAGAGTAATTCACGAAGTGAAGCAGAGTGAATTACGTAGTGGTCAAAGGAGTAGGAGTGCAGACCATGTCATTATCATCAAGTTGGTTTCTGATTTTATCTCACTCCGTAGAACATTACTAATAGATAGAACAAAATCACCAAATTTGCCATTGAGTATTGGGCATTATCTCACCCCGGTATTTTTTCCATAGGCTTAACATTAGGAACTCGTACTCCACGGCCGTGAGGTTCGTGTAACCAATACTCAATGGCTAATTTGGTGATTCATTTCATCAATAAACAATGTTATACAGGGTGAGATAAAATCAGAACCCATTCGATGAGGATAATTTGGTCTGCACTCTGCCTCGTTTGACCACAGAGTAATTCACTCAGCTTCGCTTCGTGAATTACTCTGAAGTCAAACTCGGTGGAGTACGGACCAAGCTATTTTCATCTCATGGGTTTCCTTCTAACACTACCTTCACGGCCATGGAGTATGAGTTCTTAACGTTAAGCCTACGGAGAAAAATACCAGGATGAGATAATGTGTAAGATAGAGATTCTTCAGATATTCAGCATAGTACTTTATAGACGAGCTGGGTCCAGTAATTTGTGTTGTTATTTTTAAATTTTTTTTTCTTTTCATTTATTGAAAAAAGACGTATCTCACCAAAGTGAGTTTTTCAGACATCCATGGTCCAGGTTTACAGTAATGTCCAAAGGACTTCGCATTATCGCTCAGAGACATCGTGGACAAGTCGTGTTGACGTGAGGCGAGGTTTCACAGCTCTGTGAGGTGACTGAGCCTCTGTTAGAATGAGTCTTGTACTCACTGGGTGTCAGTCTGTCAGGTACCTCCTCCCACAAATATGACACATCAATAATTAGTGTATGACACCGCCTACAGAGGGCTACCCGCGTCTCTACATGCCGAGTTATGACAAGGCAGAGTGAGCGGTAATAGGGATAATAATCACACACAAGTGTGAGCGGTAATAGGGGTAATACATACGCTGGTGTGAGCGGTAATAGGGGTAATAACCAGACACAAGTGTGAGCGGTAATAGGGGTAATACACACACATGTGTGAGCGGTAATAGGGGTAATACACACACATGTGTGAGCGGTAATAGGGGTAATAACCAGACACATGTCTGAGCGGTAATAGGGGTAATACCCACACACATGTGTGAGCGGTAATAGGGGTAATAACCAGACACATGTCTGAGCGGTAATAGGGGTAATACCCACACACGGGAGTGAGCGGTAATAGGGGTAATAACCAGACACATGTGTGAGCGGTAATAGGGGTCATAACCAGACACAAGTGTGAGCGGTAATAGGGGTAACACCCACACAGGAGTGTGAGTGGTAATAGAGGTAATACTCCCACACAAGTGTGAGCGGTAATAGGGGAAAGGCCATGCTCCATTGCGACAAGCCACTGGAGATTGATTTGGTCACCGACCGATCGGCTCCCAGTCGCCGATAGTGGAGCTCTAGTGGAGCTAGAGTCCCGATACCCCCGCCCCCGACGGTCGGTGCTCAAACTCCTAGTGGTGCTCCATACCGGAGATTGAGAGCCGATCCACTGTTCTCCACTGGGGACTCTGGCCGCCGAAGTGGAAGTAACAGGGGTAATACCAACACACGTATATGAGCTATAATAGGGGCAACACACGCACATATGTGAGTGATAATAGGGAATATAACCACACAGGATTGTGAGTGGTAATCGGGGAAATAACCACATACTAGTGTGAGTTTTAATAGAGATAACATTGGTATTTTTTCCCCACAGAGCTAACACTTGAAACCCGTATCCAACACCTATTGAGTATTTAGAAAAAAATACTCAATTTGTTAGCCCGTTAGTTTATGTGAAGGCTGAAATAAATTTAGAAACCTATTCAAGTTTAGGGTCAGAGCTGGATCCCATCTCGTTTGAATCGCTACATAATTCCCTTGGCTTCGCGTTGTGAATCACTTCGTGATTCAAACTCGATGGGATACAAGTTTTGACCCTAAACTTTCCTCTATAAATACCCACACATGTGCGAGAGTGGTAATAGGGGTAACACATACGCGTATAAGAGCGGAAATAGGGTTAATACCCACTCACATTTATAATTTTGTTGTTGTTGTTTCTTTTTTATTCAGCATACACAATTTAACGGCAATAAATATTCGTCTACATGTGTGACGATCTTCCATATTTGTGATGATAGAGAGGAGAGCGGAGTGTGAGCGGTAATAGGGGTAATACGCTAAAGAAGAAACCAACAAGGTTTTGGTCAAAGTCGTCGTTCTCCACGAGTTTGATGCAGAGTGATATGAACGAGGCGACAGCCGAGTGAATATCACGTAGCGTTCAAACGAGTTGCAGAATGACTTCTGTGACCAAAACGAGTTGCTGTACACCCCTGTACACACTAAATGAAGGGAAGGCACACTGGATATAGACCGTCGAGAATGGACTGCAATATTCGTATGGGTATGCAGAAAATACCAGGGGTGAGATAAACACACTTTCGCGAGCGGTACTATACGAAAACTGGCTTACTCTCTACGTACGTCAAAAATACGCTGTGAAATTGTTGATCACATACATCCCGATGCTGTAGGCAGAGGGATGTATGTGATCAACGATTTTACCATGTACTTTGACGTACGAAGACAGTAAGCCAGTTTTCGTATCATTATGTACCTAAAAATGGCGAAATTTTACCTGGTCACGTGATCATAAACCCCGTACGTCACAGTATGGCGTACGGGTATACATACGCCATGGGTAGGAGCGAGCAGTATATATAGTTCATACAGCCACAGGTATATAATAATAGGGGTAATATCCGTGCACACTTTCGTGAGCGGTAATAGGGGTAATATCCGTTCACACTTTCGTGAGCGGTAATAGGGGTAATATCTGTGCACACTTTCGTGAGCGGTAATAGGGGTAATATCTGTGCACACTTTCGTGCCCAGAAAACCTCGTGCCCAGAAAACCTCGTGCCCAGAAAACCTCCAAACTCATCCATCTCTCTGCAGCTGTGACAAGAAAAAACCACACGAGAAAGATACCTCGGAGGTCCCTGGAGCGACCGCGTCCAGATCTGTCCTGGGACGCTGGAGACGCATGACGTCACGCCTCGGCGCTGACGTCACATCCGGTCCGTGAAGAGATAACGGGGCGTGCGAGGTGGCCCAGTTTTAGGACAGGCTGACTGCTACTCACTCAGTAGGCTTTGTTAGTAGCATTTAATATCTACTGGCAATATTAATGATAATAATAATAATGATAATATATATGTAAATGATGGTGCTGGTTCAGTCTTCACTCACATAGTATCTAGTCCAAGGGACTAAAACGAGGCCTATAAGTTCCTACGCATAACATGACTTTTTGTTTACTAACAGTAAAAAGTATATACCTGTAGTGTAACCAGGGACTGCGGGGAGGTATGTGAGTGGGGGGTGGGGGGTGTGCAGGGGGGAGGGGGTGTTTCCCAGGTACCTGACTGTAAATAGCAGGTGGCGCCCTCGCGTGGGGCGATGTGAAGGCTGACCTCATCCAGGTCCCGCGTCCCCGCGCGTCTAATCCCCGCCAAAAAAAGAGTAAAAAAAAAAAAAATGTAAAAAAAAAAAAAAAAAAAAAAAAAATGGAAATAGAAAAATGTAAAAAATCAGAAAAAATCAGAAAACTAAGTGAAACCATGCCTCATGCTGACCTCATCCAGGTCCCGCGTCCCCGCGCGTCTAATCCCCGCCAAAAAAAGAGTAAAAAAAAAAAAAATGTAAAAAAAAAAAAAAAAAAAAAAAAAATGGAAATAGAAAAATGTAAAAAATCAGTAAAAATCAGAAAACTAAGTGAAACCATGCCTCCCCTGCCTCCCGGGCCCGCCTGTTTCTGTTTTTGCCCAGGTGCGCGCGTAGATCAGCCTCTACCTGCGTGGGTCTGGTTTTCATTGAGTTTAATCCCCTGCGCTTACTCCGTGCTTCCACCTGTCGAGTAATACGCGTATTTATATGCGGCAGATATAAGTGATTTTTTCTTCTCCGTGTTCTTTACGTTGGTGGGAGAGGTGACTGTGATGTGCGGGGCTGGGAGAGGGGTCTGGTATCGTTTCACTCCCCGGGAGATAGGGGGGGGGGGGGTCTGGGGGTGCCGGTGGCCCCTGCAGGTGGGGGTGAGTGAACTTTCTCTTACTCATCGTGTGCGCCCACTTGAGCCGCGTTCACACTGCGGAGTGAATCTACGGACGAGATGGCAACGTGTAACCACAAAGACCGTGGTGCATAAATTTAAGTATTTAGCTCAACTGTGGGAGACAATCCAATAGGGGGGAGTGTGGACCTTTGGGGGGTAGGCAGAACTAACTGCAAATACTGTTTTGATGTGTCTGTCATATTGTCTTGTTATGTTTTGTCCTGTATGAAAATAAAAAAATTGAAAAAAAATGGGGAGAAGAAATAATATTCCATTGGTGAGATGTGACACATGTATTTCAAAAATCTGTAGAAACAGGGTAGATTAATTTACCAGTGCATGACAACCCTATATCATTTAGAAATGTATCTGTTTCTTTATGGCTGCTAAAATACTTGTGTGTATATATCCTGTACAAGTTGAAAATAAAATATTCTCCACAATAAAAAAAAAGAAAAAAGACCGTGGTGATGCTGATTTTGGTCCAGTTTGTTAAAGTTAGAGAGCTATATAAATACACAATATTGACTGGTTTCAGATACAAGCGGCCGTTGGCTCCGAGGAGTTGACGCATAGTAATATCGGAGTGTATGTGAGGATATTGCGCAGAGTGAACTCCGAGGAGCATACAATCGCTTTTATCTGAAATCAGTCTATATTGTATTTATTATCCACCTTTTCTGGACAAGTGACATGTCTAAATCAGTTCATTCTAATTACGCACTATGTTTTCGTACGCACTATTCTTCCATATGCGCCACCCGGAGAATAAAACATAACTGTATGCTCCGGGTATGTCCATACAAACTCCCTATTTGTTTTCTATAGACACTTTGTATTAGGTGGATAATAAATACTATGTTAGGCCACACAAAGAGGTCGTTGATCCCATATTTCCCATGTAAGTAATCATAATTGTTATTGTTGATTCAGTATCGCCAATGTAAGTAATTGTAATTGTGGTTGTTGATTCTTTATCGCCAATGTAAGTAATTGTAATCGTGGTTGTTGATTCTTTATTGCCAATGTAAGTAATTGTAATCGTGGTTGTTGATTCTTTATCGCCAATGTAAGTAATTGTAATCGTGGTTGTTGATTCTTTATCGCCAATGTAAGTAATTGTAATTGTGGTCGTTGATTCTTCATCGCCCATGTAAGTAATCGTAATCATAGTCGTTGATTCAGTATTGCCCGTGTAAGTAATCGTGCTCGTGATTGTTGATTCTTTATCGCCCATGTAAGTAATCGTAATCGTGGTTGTTGATTCTTTATCGCCCATGTAAGTAATCGTAATCGTGGTTGTTGATTCTTTATCGCCCATGTAAGTAATCGTAATCGTGGTTGTTGATTCTTTATCGCCCATGTAAGTATTCTTAGTCGTGGTTGTTGATTCTTTATCGCCCATGTTAGTAATCATAATCCTTGTCGTTGATTCTTTATCGCCCATGTAAGTTATCATAATCATGGTTGTTGATTCAGTATTGCCCATGTAAGTAATCTTAGTCATGTACTGCACGAAAACCACCATTTTACATATGAATGAGCCCGGCGTATATAAGTATGACTTTTGCGACTATAAGGTCGTCATATTCCCCGTGTATATACGCCTCATCTGTAGGCGGATATAAGCGTCCAGTGAAGAGGACTTCACTGAGAGCGGGCAGGGGAGGTGGGGGAGGGGAGCGGGGGGAGGGCTTCTTACTGAGGAGACCTTTACTTCTACCAACACAAAGGGGCGGGAGGAAGCGGGGGCAGAGAATATTTCCTCTCTTATGCGCCGGGTGTGAAATACAGCCAAGACGCGTCCATATATAAACCCTGGGCGTATATATATATATGAAAACAAGTCAATATTCAGCCAATACATGCACTTCCGCGATGGCGTATATATATGAATAAAATGGTGGTTTTCGTGCAGTGGTGGTTGTTGATTCTGTATCGCTGTTTTAAAAACCCACCCCTCCGGTGTGTCTGTCAACCTTTGTGTCGAGTATGCAGAAATAAGTATCAAGCGGACCAATAAGATTCCATCCAGTCGTCACGTGACTGATTGTAGACCAATCAGTGTCCAGATTGCTCACATCGTGGCATAACTAGAAGTCCCATAACGGGGAAACAGCCCTAAAGAACATATTCACGTGTATGTAGTGTTTATTGATCTGATGAATCATACAAGTCAACACCAAGGGTTGTCGTTATCTGAACCGTCTCGGGTCGTCCAGTGTGAACACAGTCTCAGAGACGCCAGGTGCTGAGACGCGCGGGGAAAAGATGTGAGGCCTGCAACAGGCGCACTACCAGTTACCACGCCGTCACAGCCACCTCACCAGCAGGCGGCGCCACCAAGAATCTGTCTACTGTGACAGGGAACCAGTCGACTGTCTGTCTAATATGACAGGGAACCAGTGGACTGTCTGTCTAATATGACAGGGAACCAGTTGACTGTCTGTCTGCTATGACAGGGAACCAGTCGACTGTCTGTCTGCTGTGACAGGGAGCCAGTCGACTGTCTGTCTAATATGACAGGGAACCAGTTCACTGTCTGTCTGCTGTGACAGGGAACCAGTCGACTGTCTGTCTGCTGTGACAGGGAACCAGTCGAATGTCTGTCTTATACGACAGGGTACCAGTCGACTGTCTGTCTGCTGTAACAGGGAACCAGTCGACTGTCTGTCTGCTGTGACAGGGAACCAGTCGATCGTCTGTCTGATATGAAAGGGAACCAGTAAACTGTCTGTCTGATATGACAGGGAACCAGTCGACTGTCTGTCTGCTGTGACAGGGAACCAGTCGACTGTCTGTCTGCTGTGACAGGGAACCAGTAAACTGTCTGTCTGATATGAAAGGGAACCAGTAAACTGTCTGTCTGATATGACAGGGTACCAGTGGACAGTCTGTCTGATATGACAGGGAACCAGTCGACTGTATGTCTGCTGTGACAAGGAACCAGTCGAATGTCTGTCTGCTGTGACAGGGAACCAGTCGACTGTCTGTCTGCTATGACAGGGAACCAGTCGACTGTCTGTCTGCTGTGACAGGGAACCAGTCGACTGTCTGTCTAATATGACAGGGAACCAGTCGACTGTCTGTCTAATATGGCAGGGAACCAGTGGACTCTCTGTCTGCTATGAAAGGGAACCAGTCGACTGTGTGTCTGATATGACAGGGAACCAGTCGACTGTGTGTCTGGTGTGACAGGGAACCAGTCGACTGTCTGTCTGCTATGACAGGGAACCAGTCGACTGTCTGTCTGCCATGACAGGGAACCAGTCCACTGTCTGTCTGCTATGACAGGGAACCTGGGACCCGTTTCAATAGAATGGGTCACTAAACCACTTAGTGACATGTTTAGTGACGCCAATAGTGACTTGAATAACAGAAAAAGTTTGGTCGCGTTGCAATAGGCATGTCACTAAAGGGGAGGTGTGTCTTGTCACTATTGTGGATGTGTCCCTAGTTTGGGACAACACATGTTGGGTACCCACCTCTAATACTCATGTCCTACTGGGGACAAGTGGTGTCAAGGTGAAGGTCACCGAATAAATTATCGACTGCGCTTGAATAATTTTACACTGGACACCAGAGCAGCATTTTCTCTGACAAAATTCAAATGTGAATATTGTTGGATTGCATGAACCAATCTCCTTCATATTTTGCATGTTTATAAGTTGTATGTGTCCCTAACTGGGGTTAAAGTTTCACAGCTTAATTCATACGGGAAGAGAAGTTACACGTTTGTGACATCAAAAGCGAGAGGGTATACCCTCTCGCTATCATAGACACTATAGTGACCCTTTTAGTGACTGGACACCCACTTCTGAAATGGTACAATCCACTATTTGCGCCTGTCTGCTACCCAATGTCCCACAAACGGTTGTCCCTTAACTACTGCAACGCGAAGTGCCGCTATTATGTCACTAAACCAAATAACGGACGTCCTACAGACTATTGAAACGGGTCCCAGTACACTGTTTGTCTTGGAACCAGTACATCGTGATCCACCAGTTGACTGGGGCAGTTCTCTGGCGATCCATGAGGAGGTGCCAAATGTGCAGAAAGTTTAATCACTGGTCCCCTGCCCAAATGAGCAATGGGACAGGTAATGCCTTCGCTGGTTCCCCATTCACAGCAGAAAGGAAGAACCAACACAACCTCTCTCTATCACAAGATTCCTGAAATAACTTATTTACACTTCTTTACGATGAATGATAATTTAGGGAAACTAGTTAAACTAATTGGGACGGCTCCTCGTACTGCGTTACTCTCGGTAAAATTATTGCATGAGCTCTGCGAGCTCATGCAATAATTTTACCGAGAGTAACAAGGTACAAGGAGCCGTCCCAATTAGGTTAACAAGTTTTACTTGTACTATACACATCTAAATATTCGTAATTATTCAATAACTTACCAAAATAAGTAAATGTCGAAGTGATAATTAATGACACCTGGGCGGGCGGAAGTGGTTTTCTGCTACACACCACGCACAATGTTCATAGCCGCGATTTCGTAAATAATATTCAAACTGTTTGAAAATTGTTTTCTTTGGCATTGATTTTCTCATAATATCATTTATCAACTTCCTGTTTGATTCTTTTGTCTGAATTTTGGTTGTTTATTATTTATTTACATATTTCTGTCTTAAACAATGAGATCGAACTTTCAAAGTATGGTGGTACGGCGCCATACCGGCACAGTATGGTGGTACAGCTCAACTACCACTTGCATAGCAGAGGGTGGTATTTTGAGTATTTTGAGGCATAGGTGTATAGCACTACAGAATTTATAAAGTAATGACAACGTTTCTAAAGATCAAAGTTAACTTATTAGAATGTTTCTCTAAAAACTAACAGATTTTTCGAACTGAATGCAATCCCGCAAGGCACCAGAGAAATGGCGGGCGTTACCTGGCCTGATATGTTAGAGAGCACATAGGCCAGGCTTCCAGTCTAAAAGTTTAATTGAAGGCCAACCACAGGCGCCACCTGGTGTTCTCTTTGATTTCATGTCGGTATCGATGACCTATTAATAGACTGGGCAGATCTGCGATTCTTGTTAGTTTGTTATGAGAAACACACGATTTTACTAAGGTTCAATGACATGTCATTTATTATCCATCGTATACAAAGAACCCTTTAAAAATGTATAAGGACTCAGTAAACCACAACCCATTGTATACAACCTGTCAGATACCAAAACTGTGGTATACGGATTCAAAAGTCATAGTATACGGGGAAAATAGTTCCTTTTGCTATAGAGCAAAGAAATAGTCCCTATTGTTATACCTTTTAAAACATATAACTTTCCAAGGCTCAATAACATTTTGGTGATTGAATATACTGTTGTGAATTGTTTGGAGCACATGATGCTGTTTGTTGTAAACTGCCAGCTGCCTGCTGGGTAGATATTGTGTGTCCCCACCTGGTGGTAACTGCTGTCACCACGTGTTATTTTGAGCAATCACGTGGCTCCCTCTAGCGGGGCATGCGCGGCACGTCAGGGACTGTAACACTCTCCTCCCAGATCTTTCTCGGCGCTAATCTTTTAGCTCTACAACTCTTTGTTATGCGAATCTACAGTTGATTAGACTGCCCCTTCAAGTGAGCACATGTGTCATGTTGACAAGACAAAGCCCAAGAACACATGAGGTGCCTTCCACTGAAGATAGTAATCCCTAGAATCATGCCTGATTTCATATAACAAATGACAGAAATTGGTGTATATCATTTGCCATATAAGTATGTGCATCTCAAATTTACAAATAAACCACAAAACACTCCCCAAAGCTCTAAGAATTTAGGATTTTTTATTAAAAACTGGCGTAGGGTCCAGATTTGAGCCCAAACAGGCAGGTTGGGGCAGAGAAAAAAAGTGGCCACAGGAGGTAGAGCGCAAGATCTCTGCTAGGAGAGTGAGGTTGTTATAGTTTGAAAGTAACTATGAATAATATGTAAAGTAAATGCCAATTTTCTAGGTACATCATAGACACTCTTTTAAAATGTTTCTCTAACTGCGTCATCTTCTCTTTACTCCTTTTTTTTTGCAGCCTTTGTTGATTTTACAATTTTCCATAACTTCAATGGTTCGCGTGCCATTTTATCTCATCAAAACAGGACAAAGATCGATTGATATGAACAAGAAAAAAGTTACTTTCGTGCTCTTGATCAATGATCTTTTTTTCCTCTGATGATTTTTATTTGCCTCCATTAGTTATTCCGCGACCAATATTGATCATGAGGAACTGAGGCCTGTTTTTTGTTCTGTTTTTTGTCGGTGATTAAGTTGTCGGTCTGGGTTTGCAGGCAGGCTTTATGGTGTTGAGGGTAGGGATTGCACTGGCTCCAGCCCCTGCTACCATCCTCACTGGGATACAGGGACTGGTACAAACAGTAATGGTGTTGGATTTCTGGCGTGGTTTAGCTCAAGTATTTCCAACACTCTCCATACAGATGTCCTTGCTATTGGTGAGGATGTCTGTTGGGAGATTGATACCCTCTCACTTTGATCTCAATTGAGTCACAGTCAGGAGCAGGCGAAATCTATTGCTATGACAACACAGGCAGCCAGGGTACTGGAGGAGGGGGGAGGGGAAAGGTAGGAGGAAGTATAGGGTTACAGGGAGTGGTTTAATCATAAACAGGAGATTTGGTTCATAGTGGACAAGTCTTTGAATCATGGGCCAGTCAGAGAAGGATACAGACTTTAATGAGCTTTATTCTGATTGTGATTAATCATTTAATGAATGTTCATAATCAAAGACTTAAACTCTATTACTATTAATGTTATGTTTAGATTGATTACATAATGTATATACTCTGTAGTATTAGTTGTCTTGGTCTGTACTACTGGATTGATAGACAGTGTATACTGATTAACATTTATACCGTACTGTCACCTTAAGTACATATTGTTACCTTTCTGTTCTGTTATATATAACGATACTGAAACTGAAACATGGCCCTGGAGCCTACTGAAAATAGGGTGAAGTTGCATCCTAGTAGAATACTCCAGGTTAAAAAAAAACATTAAAAAAAACTAAAAAAAAACCAACAAGTCTAGGTAGGGATGTGCATGCTGAGGCCTGAGTTATCAGGGATTAGTGAGACAGAAGATCCCTGTCTGTGAGCCTTACACACATAAATG
Source organism: Alentia gelatinosa (assembly GCA_950022655.1). Taxonomy (NCBI): domain Eukaryota; kingdom Metazoa; phylum Annelida; class Polychaeta; order Phyllodocida; family Polynoidae; genus Alentia; species Alentia gelatinosa. The sequence continues at coordinate 137,601,669 of OX465580.1, read as the reverse complement.
AGGTATTGACTGCACAACTACAAACCAGGAGCAAATAGCGTGTTCATCATTGATGAATGAGCGTGCAGTTATCAAAGAAAAACTATCAGAAATTATACTCCTGGTGAAGACCAATTAAGTTGGTTGAAACGTCAAGCTTTTTTAATGAAACACTCATCATCCATCTCATTGATTGTCTGTAACTCATTCACTTATCACCAATAAACCACTTCTAATTGAATATGGAGCGTGTCTGGTTTTGTGTGGTATACCATCTTTCAACTATTAAAAGGTTTGAGTTAGATTTAGCCTATAGATGGTTTTCTGTAACCCACTTGCACCCAGTCAACTTGCCATTTCTACAACTGCCTATCTAGGATCCAAACACATCAAGCACCAGTGGGTCTTGAGGTATTTTGGTATTAAGTGATTGGTCATGGTCAGCTGGGTACACCTCTAAGACCCTGAGACACTGGCTCCCTGCTCTGTTCTTGATATCACAGTGAACAGCATGCAGATAGTACCAAAATACCTCACTGACCATGACCCATTGGTGCTTGATATGTCTAGATCCTAGACTCAGGCAGTTACAGAAATTGGCAAGTTGAATGAGTGCAAGTGGGTTACAGAAAACTATCCATAGACTGAATGTAACACAAACTTTTTAATAGTGATTCAATTATAATTGCAAGCTAATTCATCAATGATGAACATACTATTTGCTCCTAGTCTAAGTATAAATCACCGAGAACCAGATTGACCTTATTTGGCATGTTTATTGCTTGAAGTGTACATCAGAAACATAATCTATATACAACAGAAAATTAAATATCACGTTTGTTCATATCCGCATCTGATACTCTAATTGAACCATGTTAAATATGATTATGAGACACAATTTTTTTTTCTCAGACATGGCGCCTCATAAACTCGCAGAGATTTGCAGAGAGACATCTCACATCGTACGATTAAGTTTGCACCAAACAATACAGGGGCCCGTTTACTAACCTAGGATCGTACATGAGGATGCTTTCTGTAACTCGTACAAGGGTTATCATTTAATGATATTCAGTTCTGTTTGCAGCCAGTATTACTTGTCCATGAAATCGTTCATAAATGTCACATCCCTAGGTCTCTATGGCGTACAGAAAAGGGTCTTCATGTACGATCCTAGATTATTAAACGAGCCCCACGTTTGTATTGTCAGAAATCTGGCGTATATCTCTCAGTTACAAGGACTAGCTCTATAAACCACTTGAGGTATTGCTCGTGTATTACTACGCCTCAACCTCTCATCTATTATTGTCTATGTAAATCATTCTCGTAAAAAATCAATACTCAGCAGTTACATCTGTCAAATGTTAGACAAAGATCGAGAACAATTTAAAAAGAAGTCAAATATACGGAGAATTAGACTAGGCATGGTATGAAATAATTTATCAGGTATAAGGAGGTACATAAGTATAAATAGTGTATATACATATAAACAGGGGTCTCCTTATTCAGGCTCTTAGCTCCCAATGAAGGCCAAAACCCACTGGAGATAACACTCCTGTCAACAATTCTACTGGACATCTATCCCGGCATTTACACTGGACGACTAAATATGTGGCGACTGTAGATATCAAGCCTGTAGTTGCGAGGTGGTGGCAATGTCCACTGCAAAAGTCGTTAACCTCAGAATGCACCCAAGCGTTTACACTGACGACTATAAGTTTTCACAGAATCGCCACCCATTTGGCAGACTTAGTCACACTGGCTAGAAATAGTTGAGGGTCTCAGTGCATGTCCAATAGTCACTAGTCGGTGCCAGACTGAATAATCTGATATAATCAGACAATCTGCAGTCGCCACGCGCTTGGCGTTCACATTGGATGATTTCTATTATTTTACTGCTGAAAATTGTCAGGAGGTGCAAAATGCCAGAATCTGCGGCCATAATCGTTTACTGTAAACGCCGGGTACGTTATCGGGATATTTATTTTCATTCTCAATGGAAGAGCGCGGTATTCAAAGAGTGAGAAGAGGTTGTCAAAGCACCATGAGTTTGCAGTACTGGGAAATCTTTTAAAGATCCCATTCTGGCTCGCTGTGCCTCTTAAGTGGATTTCACACGATGGGTATCATGTACCTCACAGGATTAAAACTCTCAATAAATTATGTTCCTTATTAGGGGAAAATGTCGCAAATAATTACAAGGGAAAATCATGCCTCAGGGTAATGGAATCCTACAATTTAGACGAGGATATTGGGTTCGAATATAAGATCTCAGCAGGATTTGTTTCAGGCAAACACCCTATGAGGTACATGATTCCAATCGTTTGAATTCGGATTAACCAATGGTATAGTGTTGGTCAATGTGCTAAGCTTGCTACAGCACCTCTTTCATAAGATCTCACACTCTCTAAGTCGTATTCTGTACAAGGTTCTCACTATGCAATATCCCCATCTCCACGACTTTAGAATACTAATTAGCCATTTTAGTTCCGTACAATATATAACACTTTACTGCACACACTGCACACACGAATAAAGTGACCCAATGTTAAGCCTATGGCGCTCTTTATTAGGGGTAGGACAATTGTACTTATCCTACCCCTAATAAAAACGCCATAGGCTTAACATTGGATTTATTTATGCCACGGGTGTGACATAAAGTGTTGTTTATGTCGCTACTTTCTAATACTAAAAAAACATGGAAACAGGGTAGACTAAAATCTAGACGCCACTCGTTTTTCGACTCGTGAGAATACGGAGCCAACAAAATGCGTGACATGAATAAACTCAGACTTAATCTCGTGACGTCTCTTGATATTATACACACAGGTGGGCATTCATATATATTGTTTGTTATACTATACGTAATGTATGTTTCATACGTAAACTCATATCATATACATGATATATATATCACTCAAATCTGTCTGTACTGAGGAGTAAATAAGGTACACACATCAGGGTTGGTCATCAGGCATCAGTTTCCCGCGTCTCACGTCACGTGGTCCGTCACGTGATCCGTCACGTGACGTCACGCATGCGCGTCTCACAGCGCCCCTGGTGACAGGCATCGGGGTGGGGCAGTTTCTACACCAGGTAAAACTCCCCCAGTTTCTTGCCTAACTTCCAACCCTGTCTGTCCTACACCTGGTCACTGCGCATGTGCGGCGCCGGGCGGCGGTGTGACGTCACGTCCGCCGGATGTGGCGCTCCGTCTGGCGGTGGGGGCGGCGGGGGCGGCGGGGGAGGGGGGAGCGGGGCGAGGTGGGAGAGACTGGTGCGGGGACTGTCCAGGCTGAGCTGGGACGCGGCGTACGAGGAGTAGAGTTGAGACGCTGACTGGGACGCCGGGTGGGACGCCGGGTGGGACGCTGGGTGGGACGCTGAGCGTTCCAGGAGACCGCCGCCACCTAGCGGGCCGTACACAGACGAGTTCTCGTAGATCCTGGAAAATAAAAACGGGGCAATAGATCAGAGGATATCAAGAAGGATATCTGAAGAGAAAAACAGGACAATAGATCAGAGGATATCAAGACGGATATCTGAAGAGACAACAGGACAAAAGATCAGAGGATATCAAGACGGATATCTGAAGAGAAAAACATGACAACAGATCAGAGGATATCAAGACGGATATCTGAAGAGAAAAACATGACAACAGATCAGAGGATATCAAGACGGATATCTGAAGAGAAAACATGACAATAGATCAGAGGATATCGAGAAGGATATCTGAAGAGAAAAACAGGACAACAGATCAGAGGATATCAAGACGGATATCTGAAGAGAAAACAGGACAACAGATCAGAGGATATCAAGAAGGATATCTGAAGAGAAAAACATGACAATAGATCAGAGGATATCAAGTAGGATATCTGGGCCCCGTTGCTCCAGGATTACGACAGAGCTGCGGATCACAGAATAGCGATCCGAGGGCCAAAACGTTGCTCCAGAAATTTTGCAGATCGTGTCGTAATTGCATAGGCGCATCGCCAGGTAAAATACCGCTTTTTGCAATACTTTTTACGCGGACCTTCACAGCACTGCGGATCTTATCGCAGTAGGTTAAATACAGCCTTGTCTGATATTTCAAATAATGATCCATGGTGGCACCACCAACCCCTGCCCCTTGTTCTTTTACCTATAGGAAATAGCAATCCAAACCACCAGGTGTCAGATCAGTTTTAACTATGGTGCCATCTGTATTTAATTAAAGAACTGATTAATGTTCCCCTGTCTCATTCAATATGTGCCCCTGAATTGTTGTATCATAATCACCTCTTAAAATTGAGTGATACCGCGGAAATATACGATCCAATATTACTGGAGCAACGCTTTTTTAGTCGGATCGTTAAAGTAATCGTAAAAATAAAATTGTGATCCAATTATAGCTAGCGATACCACGAAAACAGGAGCAACGGGGCCCTGAAGAGAAAAGAGGACAATAGATCAGAGGATATCAAGACTGATATCTGAGGAGAAAACATGACAACAGATCAGAGGATATCAAGACGGATATCTTAAGAGAATAACAGGACAATAGATCAGAGGATATCAAGACGGATATCTGAAGAGAAAAACAGGACAATAGATCAGAGGATATCAAGAAAGATATGTCAAGAGAAAAACAGGACAATAGATCAGAGGATATCGAGAAGGATATCTGAAGAGAAAAACATGACAATAGATCAGAGGATATCAAGACGGATATCTGAAGAGAAAAACAGGACAAAGGATCAGAGGATATCAAGACGGATATCTGAAGAGAAAAACAGGACAAAGGATCAGAGGATATCGAGAAGGATATCTGAAGAGAAAAACAGGACAATAGATCAGAGGATATCAAGAAGGATATCTGAAGAGAAAAACAGGACAATAGATCAGAGGATATCGAGAAGGATATCTGAAGAGAAAAACAGGACAATAGATCAGAGGATATCAAGAAGGATATCTGAATAGAAAACAGGACAATTGATCAGAGCATATCAAGACGGATATCTGAAGAGAAAAACAGGACAACAGATCAGGGGATATCAAGAAGGATATCTGAAGAGAAAAACAGGACAATAGATCAGGGGATATCAAGACGGATATCTGAAGAGAAAAACAGGACAACAGATCAGAGCATATCAAGACGGATATCTGAAGAGAAAACATGACAATAGATCAGAGCATATCAAGACGGAACTGTACCGAGATCTGAAGAGACAACAGGACAATAGATCATCATAGGATATTACAGATGAAACCTATGAAAGTTTAGGGTCTGAGCTCGTATCCCATCGAGTTTGAATCGCGTAGTAATTCACAAGGCAAAGCCGCATGAATTACATAGTGATTCAAATGAGATGGGATCGAGCTCCGACCGTAAACTTAAATAGGTTTCTGAATTTATCTCACCCTTTACATTGACCAATGGGCTAACATTTGTGACATAATCCCCCATTAAATATTCTTTCTAAATGCTCAATGGGCATTGGATACGAGTTCCAATTGTTAAACCATTGAGAGAAAACCATCATCGGTGAGAAGTGCATCAACATCTGTACCTGATGAAAATATGCTATGGGTTTTCGTTGTGGATTAATCTCATGAGGGAAAGCTGAGTGACATTACTTAGCAAACCAAAACAAATGGCACGCTTTCAGTGGCTACGGATCGAGTATGGTTCAGTTTTATCTCATCCCGATCGCAGACTGTTGCCTTGCGGGTTGTTCTTACGCGGGGTGTCCATAAGAAGGGATCTCCCTTACATGGGGTGGTCCTTACACGGGATGTCCCTTATAATGGGCGCCCCTTAAACTTGGTGTCCCTTATGTACGGTACCCTTAACTCTTTCAGTCCAAGCAATGCCTGGAGGCATTCCCAGCCAGGGGAAGAGCAATGCCTTCAGGCATTGTTTAAAAACATATTTATGTTTATGTGTCATCATCACATATGTTATGTTTTATGAGAAATAATGAATAGATTTACACAATTTTTTCACAATTGATAAAAAATACCATGTTCATCATTATACTCTGTGGGCATTCGATAAGTAACTATAGTAACTTTTATTATCCACCTAATACAAAATGTCCATAGAAAACACATAGGGGGTTTGTATGGACTTACCCGGTGCATACGTATATGTTGTATGCTCCTGGTGGCGCATACGGAAAATTAGTGCGTATGGAAAAATAGTGCAGAACTAAAACGAACTGAAATCGGCATGCCACTTGTCCAGAAAAGGTGGATGATAAATACAATATAGACTGGTTTCAGATAAAAGCGGTTGTATGCTCATCGGAGTTGATTCTATGCAATATCCTCGCATACGCTCGGATATTACTACGCGTCAACTCCTCGGAGCATACGGCCGCTTGTATCTGAAACCAGTCAATATTGTGTATGTATCTAGAGGTCGCTAAGTGACGCCCATACAACAAACAGACACCATATGGCGATAGTCTCGTCCCCTTGGGGTTTATAGAGGTATTATGCCTCGTCCTATAGTGCCTGTGCTCTGCAATCAGGCTCAGACAGAAAGAGTCAAAGGGGGCGTCCACCAACCACAACAAGGCTACGACAAGTGCCGACATGAAAGTTCCAATCGCAGCCTTGTCGCAGCCTTGTCTTGAGAAGGGTAGCTCTGCGACAGCGTTGTCGGGGCGTGTCGTAGACTTCGCTAGATGCTGTAAAAAAAGTGTCCAGTTGTAGAGATTTCAATGGGAGTTGCAAGTAATACGAATGTTCAGTAGGTGCGAACTTGTAACTTTGGAGGAAGAAATACTGGAGGAATTTATTCACTTTTCTTTCTTTGAAAAAAGATTAACGCTCTTTCGACCCTTAAAGCTATACACACGGGGATAGAAATTTTGAAAAAAAAAGAAAAAAAGATTCACTTGAACTCATTCTACGGAGTATCCTTTCTGAGTAAGCTGTCCTTAGTCTCCTTGGTTGAGTTTTCAAACGGTGTCAGGACTTTGTGTTCTCTCTGAACGAGTTGCTCTCAGATCAGTGCGTTCCCTTTTGATGAGTTGCTCAGATTCTGACAAGGCCTCAGGAGGTTGATTGATGACCGAGTAGTTTGAATGATTATCTTATCTGCAACTGTCCCGGTAATCTTTATCTGATAACACCATGACTAATTAGTTTCCACCAACAGATAAAAATGATGAATAGTACCATATGAATATCAAACGACAAGCCATGTCTTCGAGAAGAGATAAGAAATAAGAAGCAACACACTAGAATGTTCGAGAAGATACAAGAATATTAGATACTAAAATAAGATATTAAACAAGTTAGGATTTTCAAGAAATACAAGAATATTAAACATTAAAATGGAAAAATCAAACGACAAGTTAGGATCTTAGAGAAAATATAAAAACATTAAACATGATTAATTTTTCTTATATTTTC